>RDPX01000027.1:4080641-4133179 GCA_003991215.1 Morbakka virulenta
TTTTACTACATCCATATGGTGATGCACAACCTATCAGACCTGTTGGACAAGTCACCCTACTATGTGAGAAACATCAGAAATACCATACCCTGGTGTTTCAAGTCCTCCCATCGAATATCATGGCAGGAAAACCAGCTCTCCTTTCTGGAAAGGATTGTGTAAATATGGGAATAATCAAAATTAACGCTGACAATGTATTCTCTATTCAACAGACAAATCAGACTGACACTCAGAACAGACAAAAAAAGCAGACAACAACAGCCAGAAATAAATCATCGATCGACTTATCAAAGCCACTCACCAAGGAGGCACTCCTTGAGCATTATAAAGACAGTTTTACCGGCGTTGGTTGCCTCCAACCACCAATATCGTTTAAAGTCAAAGAGAATGTCGTACCTGTACAAATGCCCATACATCGGGTCCCACTAAGCAAGCGTGAAAAGGAGAAAGCTGCCATTGCCCGATATGTCGAAGAAGGGATTTTAGCAAAAGTAACCGAACCGACACCATGGTGCTCGAACATCCTCTGCGGAGAAACTCCAAATAAATTTCGAGTATGCATAGACCCTAGCCAAACTATAAATACTGCTATTGAACGCCCAGTATTCCAGATGCCGACACTAAATGAACATTTACATAAACTTAGAAATGCTAAATGTTTTACAGTAATTGATGTAACAAAGATGGCGGGCGAAGTAGCGTATGCAACACTTGCTTACAATTTTTGTTTTTCTTTCTAGCCTTCTTATCACTAAAACGACAGCTCACTTTGTCGATAATATGCTACATAATTCCGAAATGATTGATTTCCAGCTATTGTTTGCTTTATGTTAGCAAAGAGTTTTTGTTACCAAAGCCAATAAAAGACCTGCCTACAATACTTGACCAGCATTGTGAGGCGTTGTCACAGCAATTTTCTTTCCAATCAAATATGTTTTGTCCGCAGAAAATTTTGATTATTAACTTTGATTAACCAAGTTTGAGCAGCAGAGACACTTTTTTCTCTATAAAACGTGCAATCAAAGGAGTTTGCGAAACAAATTAAAAACAAATTAGAACCTAAAGTGTAGCATCTATTTAAATTTTTGTTTATCATCCGCCTTTTTATATGTTCAATCGTCTTTGAGTGACAATAGGCAAGCTAACTTTTCATTCTTCTAATTTATACGGTGATACCGATTGAAGATTCGTATCCTGCTTTCAAAACGAATCCTTTTGTTTGTTTGTTTTTTCTAATTTCACAACTTGTAACCGTTTTGAGTGGTAAATATTTGAATAACTGTTTCAAGTTGTAAATTGTGACTGAAGAAGTTGCAAGTGGCAACGAAATATTTCAATAAAAAAACAATTTATATTCCGATTTTTTTTGTTTCTTCATATATATATATATACACACACATAAGGCAAAACACGAAAAATAAGAACTATTCGTGTTTTACCTTATGTATATTGCTCTGCTATATGCATTGGGCACTTTTTGATACGAAAACACAAGATTACACACACATACACACACAAATATATATATATATATATGGATCTATAAATGCATATTTGTGGTATTATTGGAAGGCTTTAGACAATTTTACCATCATATCACGAGAAGTAGTCTAACAGATGCTAAAGAAGTGAACTTTCAGTAGGGAATGAAAATAGTAAACTGATCAAACTTTTAAGCAAAGTCTGTACATGTTTAACCAAACTGTGAATCAGGCAGCATGCAAAGGTTCTTTAGCAATGAGCTTTAGCAATAAGCTTTGGACTTCTCCTAGACAATATTATGGAGTCGCAAAAAACCAGGAGTCAATACTTTTAGTTCTGCTACTGTATTCTTCAATAATATATTAGGATACAATAATATATTCCCCTCCCCACCTATGTCATGCAAACATATATGGAAAATTACCCCTCTACTTTTAGATTTATCTATTTACACTGGAGAACAAAATTTTTTTTAATAACATTTTTGTGCAATTTCCTGCTAACTTCGATGCCCCGAGTTCGAATATTGCCTTAGTTCTTGCGGAATACGTTCTGTTTTTGCTGTACAACATACCCACAGACCTTGAAATTCTTGTTGTATTGGTTAAAAGTCAAGCTCATGTTCTGCATATCACATGCAACGTTTACGCAGTTAGTAGGAAAGATTCAGTTAAAAAAAGATTGTGATTCTTCACTTTATAATTATTAAATTGAAAATGCGGAAGTAGTCTGCTAAAGAAAGTACAACGATACGACAAACAACTATAGTATGTATAGGTATGAATCTATCTGACCATAAGGTAAATATTGTACATGTACATGGAAAAAGGTGCTATAGCGTGCTTCACTGTTTTTGGTAAAGATGTTGTTTTTTTCAGGCAGGAACCGTCACTTAAAGCTTTTCTGCCAATATCTACGCTGTGGGTAGTCCTCTTGATAGAACAGCGGTAGTAGGCTATCATATGCGAATCCAGCTCTCCTTGGTACCGTTCCTCAATGTCTCTGAGGTCCTCGTAGAATCTCTTTCCCTGCTCGCCTCTCACATCGCCCAAATTTGCAGGAAAAAGCTCTAAGTGACTGAACATAAAATGAAGCTTGATACTCATGTTGCATCCAAGCTTCTAATATGCTTTCAACAGTCTCTGATCAATTTTCTTGTAGTTATTAGCTTTGGTGTTTCCAAGGAAGCCCTAAACTACATCCTTGAGTGAGTACCAAGTTTCTCTCTCCTTAGCATTCATTGACTTCTGAAACTGGTCAGCGCTCATTTGTTGTCGAATCTGTGGTCCTTCGAAAATACCAGCCCTAACTTGCTCGTAACTGATCGCAGGAAAGGTTTCTCTGATGTAAGCGAAGCAAGAGCTCGATTCCCATAAGGCCTTTACAAACTGCTTCATTAGTCCCAGTTGGGACTTAACAAAAATTTCGGGTCTTCTGAGTTAATGTACTTTCTTGCAGGCCAGATTTCCCTTGACCAATGGTCCGCACGGTCTCTGCTGTCTCACATAAAAAGAAAGCAGAGGTGTTCTGTATAACCTCTTTGCTGGCCAAGAAGAAGATTTACCATTTTAAGACTGATGCATATGGTCCATTGATGACGGTGATAGCTTAGCTTCTCTACCACAGTCTTGGTACCCTCCAAGGTCTCTTCCAGTCCAACTGAATGTCCAAGTGGAACAGCCCAATATCTGTTTCCGTTGTGAAAAAGTACACATTTCAAAGTTTGCTTGCAGCTGTCAACGAATAGTCACTTGGATCATATTCTTTAAATCCTTGGGTTTCAAGACGACACTGGACAACATAACAGAGAACAAATCCTTTCTCAACAATGAAAACCTCCAGGAACTCTGCTTCTCTTGTACGGAAATGTGCCTTCCTAACATCATCCTCCTGCAATCTTTTCCCTCCAATTTTTGAGGCTAGCAACTCGGATGGTTTCTTGGAAACATTTAAACTCCTTACTAGATCATTGACATCTTCTTGGCTGAACCGCTCAAGGTTGCTACAGTGGAAATCAAGCGTTGGGGCTTCAGACTCCTCTATTTTCTCAAGTTATCTAAAGATTGGTAGAGACACCTCGCTTGAATGAGGCATTGGACGGTTAGGAGACTTGAGGGCCTTACCCTTTCATAGCAAGATTTAAAGAGTTTATGTGAAGCCCATGATTTCCCTTGGTCTCTTAAACTAATTCCAAAGTAGACCAAGTAAGCTTGCCGCATGAAAGTGATAATAGTAAGCCTTTGATATGTCAATGTATAGATCACACAGATGGAACAGAAACAAACTGGATCATTCGCACTTTTGCCCCTGGAAGTACCTATGGGGTCTGAAAAAAGAATAAAATTGATTAACTTCTTTCTGTTTCCAAAGTCTGTTTAGTGCACTCATGCAGGTTCATAAATTTTCTTGAAAAATCGCTCACAAACTGAATTCACATTAATCGTGGTAACCCAGCTGGAGCCAATTACAAGCATATTGTGCAAATGTTAGGAATGTTCATCGCATTCTTGTAGCACGAAATCCTGAGTCTTGCACCACGGCTAACAATGTGAAACTGTTCTTATTGACAACAACTTTGTCTAAAGTAATGGAAGCTGCAGGAATGTACAAGATTTATATGGCTGTTGAGCAATTATAGTTCTTTCCTGGGATAACGTTGTTGTGTGGAAATCCAAAAACCAACAGCTAATTGTTTACACAGGTGATTAGTCCGATCAATGTCGACAAACGTTTCTCTATTTCTGTGTGTTGTCGGAAGTTGTTGTAACAAGCTCTGGGATGACTTTTGTCATACATAAGATCTTTGTCAGTGCACTGCACCAAAACATAAATAGAATAGTGGTTCTTCTATTTGTGCCTGAGCTAAATTATGGCAAAAAGATTTGCAAAAGAGGTGTTGATCCAACTTGTGTACCAAATACTGGTGTTATGCTATGTTATGTTATGGTAGATCGATTTAAAGTTTGGCATGCTTCCGAGAACCTAAATGTGACTGTTCAAGAATGGGGAGTACTAATAGGACAAGTAAGTAGTCTATGTGAATGTGGGAAAATCACCGACATTATGTGCAGATAAAAATTTTTTTGGACATTTTGACACTAGAACAAGGTCAGAATTATTTAAGACATACTTACGATCTAATGGTACTCCGAAAACTATGGGTGATGTGATAGCAGAAGCTAAAAAAAACTTCACAAATAACAATCTCATTACCGCTTCTTCTTGTCAATTTATTTTCTGATGAGGAGACACTGTATTTCAGCACAACATATACTGTAGAATAACAATACGCACACCGCAAACAACTCTAGGGTAACAGATACTTTTCTACATTACCATGCTCATCCACTTAAAATACTTTAACCAACCTTAAATTTCATGTTTAATCTTTAATTTCGTGTTGAATTTCATGTACTTTAATGCATTAGGCTTTAATAACCCATTAAACTCAACATAAAAAAAATCTGCACTCTACAGGGGGTGACTAGGACATAATAAAATATAAATCTTTTTTTGTTTTTCCATCCAAAAATATGTCCTCTAGTAATTTTGGCTTAACAGCTGGCTGTTGATGGTACTTGTTTTGGCTCAATTTGTAATATGTTTTGTCTTAATATGTAATAAGTGCTAAAATACTCTATACAAAATACTTTTTTCCCGGTATTTAAATCTTTCATTTTCCTTAATATTGATACCACGAAATAGATGTCCAGATTGGAAAGTGTGGAATGTGTTCGACCGTATAAGCTGCAAAAGTTTTGTTAGATCTCATGAAATAAATGGGTATTTGCAAGGATTTATTTAGAAAATTAAAAAAATAAATACATAAAACAGGAAGGAAGGAGTTAATTTGCAGACTTAAAAAGTTCACATTTCTTCCGTTAATGTTAAAATCTAAAGCAATGCTGTCATCAATGTCAAAGAAAAATCCATTTTTCGGAGTTTTTAAAGCCAAAAACAAAGAGTACAAATAAAACATAAAGAATTGCTGTCTCTGAAACTGGATCGGGTTTTTAAATTGGCCAAGGACTGAATAGAACAGAACCAGAACGGGCTCACATTTCTTTCGTTAAAGTTAAAATCTGGAGCTTGAGAATCATCAATCTCATTAAGAAGTCCATTTTTCGAGGGTTTTAAAGCCAAAAATGGAAAAAATATATAAAATAATGGGAGGCTTTGCTTTGCGGTTTGTAAAACCTGGATTTGATATGAAACTGCTCAAAGATGGCTGAAAAACAACCCGAAAAAGACTCATATTTGACAAAAGAAAATATGATACGATAATGCGATGCAGTTGATGTCAACTTTATTAAAGGTTGATGACTTACCTGTGAAATGCAACATATTTTACACAACGTTGTTATTAGAATAATATAAGTGAAACAACACTTGATCATGGAGAGAATAAACCACACTTTTCTTTGTATCTCCCATTATTTTCACATTTTAACTCGTGTGCAAGACTTTTGTTCATCGTATGCTTTGTTTTGTTTTTGTTTGATTTGTGAGGACTTCCTGTTTTTGATCTGTACTACAAGTACATATTATTCTACTGTATGACAATATCTTATAAATTTATGACAATACTAACTCTTCTATATAATGACACATTTTTGCTGTGCCTAAACAATAAAAAGGTTCAGGAGCAATAAAATCCCTTCGATGATGCATAAGGCCTGGCAAGGCCTGTATATCATAATTTGTGTACTAGCGCTGTATTGTTGCATGGGTTTCGTCAGCACTAGCAATGGCAGTCAGGATCATACTTGGATGGGTGGTCTATCCAAAAGCCATATAGCCGTGATTTAAAGGTATTGACCGAAGAAGCAGTTACTACACTGTCTAGCAGGTATTACATGTCGCAACTACTTTTTGTGAAAAATTGTTGCTGCGGACATTTAGCTAGCAGTGGTGTTCCTTAGTTTTCTCTGCTACCGCATCCATGGGCCAATTTAAAGAGGTGTCTCTTAATGGTATACAGTCTGTGCATGCAACTGTATGTGTCCATCATGTTTCCCCCTTAACCTTCTTTATTCTAAACTAGGGAACTGTAGTGATACTAGTCGTTCTGGGTATGGCTTATTTTTATTGTAAAACAGTACTTTTGTAGCTCTTCTCCGAACATCTTCAATGTGCCGTATGCCGGGGTTGCTAAATGGAGTTCTTATACTCAAGAATGGGTCGAACTAGACTTTTATATAATTGTATGACAACTTCCTCTGTCAGGATCTCGAAAGATCGTTTAATGATTCTAACCATCCTGTTGGCTATTGTAATTGTCCGGGAATATGCTTTTCAAATTTGAGGTGCATATCAATAAAGAAACCCAGAACCTTCTTTACGTCACTTTCATTCAAGGTGGAAGTATATGGTATGCCCTTTCTTTCGACAGTCATGGTGCAGGTCACAGTTGACTTCCTATGTTCCAGTTTTAGCACACTGCATTTTTCAGGATAAACTTCAAGGAGCCATCTGTCTGACAATTCTTGAAGCCTGTCCAAGTGCTCTTGCAAAGTATCTGTTACTCCTGCTACATCGTTAAAAGTGAACAGCTTTGTGTTCTTAGCAAACGGACGTAGGGGGCTTAAACACATTCTTGACAGGTTATTAATGTAGATTACAAAGGTTACTGGGCCCAATACACTACCTTGAGGAATTTTCTTTTAATATTCCTTTCTTTTAAATATGTGTGATCCTCTGCCTTCTATTTGCTAAAATGCTGTGTTCCAGGAGAGTAATGTTACCTGTATACCGTGGGTTGCAAGTTTACTGAGTAGTGGCTGGTGGAGGACTGTGTCAAAGACCTTCTGAAAATCCATGGGAATCAGATCCATAGCCCCCACAGTCAATGATGTTAGTCTACAAGTCCAGAACATCGAGTCTGCGACAGAACCTTTGAAGCCAATGTGTTCCCGTTGCAGGTTTGTGCATTTCGTTGAGGGCCATAAGTTTTGTTTTCTGTTCCGTTCAGAAAGTTTATATTGCTGTAGATATATGTGACACTCAGATCAGTTTCTTAGCACCACCTTGTTGTGAAAATTTGCTTCTTTTTATCTTAAAAAACATTTAAAAGTATCTACACATTTTTGTTTTCTCTTTGAATTGCTTCTCACTTCCTTTCCTCTTCTTATCCTGAAGAGGTACATCTTTCAATATTCACCACTTTTCCTATCTTCCTCACCCAGTAGGTGGCTTATCTTTCTTTTGTTTTGACTCTTGTCTTTGTTTAAACTCTTCACCATTACAGGTCCGATTCTCTACTCCCTATCACTGGTGCATACTAATTGTCTATAGTTTGTTCCTTGATATTCTCTGGTACTGTAATCTGGCTTCTCAGCCTTTTCACAAGGACTAGCATATGGGTTACCTGCACTTCTTCTAAAAAAATATTTACCTTTCTCTAGCCATCTTCCTTGCTTTCATCCCTGTTGACTAAAATGGTTTCTGGAAGTCTGAATTTCATAATGTTCTTCTCTCCATAGGGCCCTGTCATTTGTTTCCGTCAACTGTTTCATAGCTTTTTCATCTATCAATTGTTTAACATCCTCTATTTGTTGTGCATTGACATTAGTGACTTCTTTCGTTTTCTTGTCAACTACTTTCATCACATATTCAAATTCTCTGCTCTTCTCTGCTCTTCCTACCTGAGGGATTTTGTTCATAGTCACTACCATTGATCTTGAAAATTCCCCAGCCTCAATATTATCCCCTCTACTTTAGACATCAGTAACATTCGTCTGCCTTTTGTTCATTTCCTGCAGCAGTTCAGACATTCTACCTGAGAACTTTAAAACACTAATGTTACAGGAACTGTTGGCGAATCAGTGGAGAGCTGATTGTTTGAAATTACTATCGTTGAAGACAGTTTTGTAGTCATCATCATCCATTCCCTGACATGCTGCATGAAACCGGCTTTCACATAGTTCACAAAGTTCACAAAAAAAGCTTTATTGTCTTCTATAAAATAAATAGTGCTCTACACTGTCCACAAACAACTTTCTTTTTTTTTCAAATAGTCCTGTAAATTTATAGTTTATTTATGGCATGGAAATTGTGCAATCGGTTACGATCTACCAATTTATGTGCTGTTACTTGATGTTATCTTGAAAGACTTGTACCATCTTGAGAATTTTTAATATTCGTGGTATACCTTCCATTCTACAGAGTTATACAGGAGGTTTGCATGTTAAATAATTGTTGGACTTGATATTAACTGGAATTCTAGTTAAAGTCACAAGGTGCATTTTCCATATAAATGATAGCCATACTTAGATGACCAAGTGTTTGACTGTTCCTTGGTGGTTTTTGTGACATGACAATTTATGACCGAGTATACAAAACTGGGTTTTCATTGGGTTTTTTTGGAGGTTTTGAGGTTTACTAGTGGCTCTTCTTTGTCAGTTATCATGTATTTTTGTTATATGTTCATCTTCAGACCTTCAACAGTTGTGTTTGAATAGTTTGTCTATGAAACTTTGTAGTTGATGGATGTCGCAATTTATTATTAGGGTGGTGTGTATAACTACGGTTTCATCATTTGCCGAAATAATATATAGCCTGTCTGAGACAGCTAAATAAAATCGGCGATAATAATGAGGAAGAGAACGGTTGCTATCACGTCCCTATTTTGATTTTGATTTTTCTTGTAAAACTTGTCGAAATTAATTGAAGCTGGTCTACCCTCATATACGGTTGAGATATAAGGTTGACATAGCTATGCTGAAATAATATTATTTCAAATAGCTTCCAAAAACATAGGCAATGATGGAGCCAAATGTTTTAGTAAAATCAATCAATATTATGTAATGGGGTTGTCCGAATTCCTGTAATTTTTTAGCTTTTGCTCCAGCTACATATCCTGTTATACCGTACTTTGGTCTGGTCAGTAGGGAACTTATAACAATGGTATCTGAAGCATCTTCTCTCAAACTGTGATGCTGATGAAAAGCTTGTAAATGTTGCTTACCGTGAAGGATTGATTAAACGCACATCCCGAATAGACACCCAGGATATGACGTTTAAAAATATTAGACGCCAACAGGTATCTTTTTAAATGAGGAAAAGTAAATTGCCATAATTAGGTCTTGAAACATGAATATTTTTAATCGTTTCTGACAAAATATTTAGTTGGAAATGCTGATTCATCATCTTCTTTCTTTGAAGGTCATCTTACAGAACATTGGGAGTTTTAATGCTTTTTTAATAACAAAAATATGTTACGGTAACAACAAGTCCAATATCTCTAAATCTTCTTCCATTCACCTGGGCATCAATGTAACTTGTGACAGACCCAAAAAATTGCAATAACTTTGACTTGGAGCATGATCAACCTCCTCTTGACACTCTTCTCTACCCTTTTTGTATATTCTGGCAACCCTTAATAAAATGATCCACGATAAAATATTTCAAACTCACATTTGTAATTACAATGTATAAAGGTGCCATTTAAAGAATAATTTCTAATGCAATATAATAAAAAATTAGCACGTTGCTTTTTGAAATATTCAATAAATTTTTTTTGGCTATGAAAACAGCTGTATGATACTCTGTCAAAATAGATGACACAGTAAAATATTCCTGTCACGAAGGTGAAAGAAGAAATGAATACAATATTACTTTTAAGCCAAAGGTTGTGAACTTTCCGGAAGCAACTAGGAATCGGGTTGTTACTTGAACGTTTAAGGTCGATAGAAAGTGCGTTCGTGAATGGAATCAAAACAAACACCAAGTAACTGACTGAGGAGCAAGCACCAACGGCTCAAAACGAAAATGACTGGAAGGTGGCCGGAGAAAGCCATTCAACACTATTCTTCAGGAGAATTTGCTCTGATCCAAAGGTTTATATGTATCAAGAAAATCAATCATTACCAAGGCCAGAGTAATATACGGTGAGCAGTGGAAAGAAAGCGATGAGTAGGAAGATCTCTTTTCATGAATAGCCATGGACTGTCGCTACGCCAAAACACTACACTCTCTCAGCAAGATCCACAGAACGTGATTGACAATATTGTGTTCTGCGTTATTCATATTAGACAAATTCAAAAAGAGCACGATTATAATGCAGAAAACATGATAGTAATGGGCGAAAATGCGGTATGGGTTGATTTGAACCAACGATCGTGTTCAAAGGAGCAAAACCCGAATCAATCTTGCTGAAACAAGAATTTAATGGTCGTTTTTTTATCGCTTCTTCAGCTAACGGGTGGAGGAATGAAGATCTTATCTTTAATTTCGTAAGAAATGTCGTTGGCTCGTTTTCGTTCTGAAAACGGTTGCTGGTACGGGACTCATCCCAATGCTATACGGTGAAAAGTGTAAAGGAGGCTATGAATTCGGTCAAAATAAATACGGCTATCATTCCAGGTAGTCGCACAAAGCATTTTCAAGCATCTGGTGTTAGCCGGAGCAGGCTTTTCAAAGCCCACATAACTCAAAAATATGAGGAACGGTTAGCAGAGGGTGTTTATGAATTTACCGAAGTTGGCAATATCAAAGCTGCATCGAAAAAAGATGATTGTCCCATTAATTTTAGACAAATGTGATCACAAATATCAGAACATACAATCCAAAAGTTCTTAAAGTTTGTGCTCTAAACCTTTCAATTGACGGCTCAGAATATTACTTAATTCATTGTTTGAAGGAAGGTTCACCGTGCCCTCCCGGGGAAAAAAGGCTAAGGAAAACAGCTTAAAGTAATTGAGCCCGAGGAATCTAATGATGCAAACCCGTTTCCTACAGTAATTGAAGAGAATAACGAGGGCGCGGGCTCTTCCCTCACCTCGATGAAGACGAAGAAGACGATGGATATGTAGACATTTTATAGTTACATTTTCTTATTTGACATTTGATATTTTTTGTAGTTGATATTTTCTCCATTCTACATCTTCTGAAAAAGCTATTAGTGGTTCGAAAAGATGATCTTATAAATAAAGCTCTACTGTAAAATAAATGCCCATTCCAAGTAAATGCTCAGGGAAAAATTACGATTTTTAAATAAAGGCCCAGAGCGTTTAATCGATCATTTACGGTAGTAGGCTTATCGGTCATATGTTGACAAGGGTCACGTATTTTGAATGTCAGTTGAGATCAGGAAGTACATCTGACCATGACATTTCTTGTTGTCCCAATAAGTTCTCTGGAACAGCACCGTCAAAAGCCACAAAATAGAAAAGGAATGTCAAGGCATAGAAAACCAAGACCCTTAAAACTTGGACTCTTGAAACGGTGTTGAAATGTACCCCCTTTAAACAGTTATGTTGAAGATTTTAGTTATGGTTTCAATAGCAATTCACCCGCAGCCTATAAAATCTCAGCATATATCATGTCAAGGCCTGTGATTTTATTTGTTTTAAAAGAAATGAATTTTCTTTCAG
The DNA here is from genome assembly GCA_003991215.1 of Morbakka virulenta. Classification (NCBI taxonomy): domain Eukaryota; kingdom Metazoa; phylum Cnidaria; class Cubozoa; order Carybdeida; family Carukiidae; genus Morbakka; species Morbakka virulenta. The sequence continues at coordinate 4,092,497 of RDPX01000027.1, forward strand.
TTTCATCATAAAGATTGACAGTATGTTTTAAAAATTTATTTATCAGAAAAAACAACATCCACATGAAATTTAACAAAGGACAAAACTATTCTCATGAACAGATCGTAAAAAGTAAAATTTAAGAGTTGACTAAAAGATGATAGAAATTAAGGGGATATCATTAAAGAAAAAATAATTCAAGTACACTGTGGGACTACGATTTTTCAAATACGAACTACAAGTTCACTTTTCCAGAAAAAGAACTGTACCAGGCGCAAAAAAAAGCATAATTCAGAGAAAAAAATGGAAAATACAAACCCTATTTTAAACTGTATTAACCCTATGCGAGGTAGACCCAGAGTGTGAGCGAACTAAAATTGAGGTTTGTTTTTATTGAGAGACCACTTCAATTTCTGGTACAAAGGCAGTCCATGTCTCTGGGCAACCAAAACCTTTCCTTATTTCGTGTCCCTTACACAAAACCAAAACACTGCTTCCATCATGGCTTCTGGATCAAACATCTTCGTCAGGGAACAAGTGGACAAGTTATGCTCGTTAATTAACTCTACAGCCGGAAAAATAATTTGTTATACAAATTTGTTGAAGAATGGAACAAATCTTACTATTGGGTAAGTATTTTTTAACATGAAATTCAGCTGATGTCCAAATTAATCAGAACCAATCACAGTCCCCCTCGATACTTTTGCTCGTAAATGAGCTACTTTCGCGTACTATACAGATACAGATACTGTTGGGTCAACATGAAGTTGACCAATTTACTGTTTTCTTATCGAAAATGATCAAAGAAAAAAAAAGTTTAGAAAATTTAGACTGGTATGTTAACATATTTTAATGCGATGAAAGTTGAAAAAACTTTAGTCCAATGAAAAAAAGGCCTAATCTCAACAACATTCAGTACCTCATTGATTTTTTTCATTAATTTGATAATTTTATTCACTTCCACTGCAAGTGAATTAAAAGGCTGAAATTTGCAGCCTTACCTGTTTAGCTGTAATGGCGTCTACGTTGACAGTCTTAGTGGATATTACATTCTATTCGATTCCAGCTCACAGTTGCAACCATTACATATCATGCGGTGATGCAGGAATTATTTCTTTCAGATATCCGAAACATTGATTGGATAAGCAATTCATTTATTCTTGGTTATCTTATTCAAATCGAATAAGTAGATGAGCTTCTAGAATTTTTCCTTTCATTACCACTTCACCTGATATTTGCACAATAATCGCCCTAAAGAAACTTCCACAGAGCATATTGCAGTTGGCTATAAATGGCTTTCTTTTAGCCAACAAGCAGAGTATACAATGAGAAAATTTATTCATGTATATGCCAAAGGCAAAGATATGGGCGGTGCAGAATCTACATTGTCTGGATACTGCTTTTTTAAAAAACTGATATTTAAGTGAAAATTCTTTGCCAGGACAGGCAGTCTCACTGGTGTCACTCTTTAATGCCCTCCTCTGTTGGTATAATAGATAGTCTTGTTTCAACTTCACTTTTGAGGGAAGAGGTGAGTGAACAGTGGGACATTTAGCACTGAGAGATGCATGCCTGGTGATGATCAGGCCCAGCATGTGGGCATCTATCTACTGACTCTACTGAGATAAGGTGATGTTAAAAAGCGAATTTTAGCAGTCACTCTACAGAGCTATCAAGAAAACACCAACATCAGGCCATGCTTTTCTCCTAGGAAACTTCAATGACAGCATTGATGTGAAACCAGAAGTCATAGGGAATATTCCAAATGATATAGTAACAAGAATTGAAAGAATGTTGAGTATATCATATCTTATCTATAATCAACAAATATCTTTAGAACAAGACATGTCACACAGTGTCTTGGAGACATACAAAATCAAATCATTGGCATATAATTAATCCCATGTTTATTATCTCTAACATGTATGTGCTAGCTTATTGTAAAAATTGAAAAATTCTTGCTCCAGTTGTAATTTTGCTGAATTTTTAAAGTGTAGTTAGAAATTTATTGTTATTTTAATTGTACTATTCCTTGCTGCAAGTCTTTAGTTTCTTTTGATAAGGTATTAAATATTTAGGAAAATAATAACTATATTTGGTCATACAAGTAGTAATTTTCATTTTGTTACTGTTAGCAGCTAGGGTTTTAATGTGTTGAAAGCAAAGGACCCCCACCTATTAACACTGATGGAGGTATAAAAAGACATTTGAAAATAGACATAGGGAAAGAGAAATAATCAGAAGGAAAATTTATTGTGCACCATGTGATAGTTGTTTATGAAATAATCAATGTATTTAATTTGTTTCAGAGCTACAGATGGAATTCAGGTGTGGAAGAAAGACTTTGATGATGAAAGCATTGAAATTCAGGTAATTCTCATAAAAATTTGAAAATTTTAACTTCCACTCCAAATGGAGATACTTTAATGTAAATTACCTGCAACACTTAAAAATAAAAACTGATAAAGAACCTGAATTAAAATGATGTTATAATCAGTAATTTTTGTTTGAAACTAGTCAAGTTGTGTGGTTCAAAAAATAGACCTATTTTTACCACAATTTCATCAAATGTCTATAAATGAGGTACATGACATATATACTATGTTTAAAACTTGTATATTACAAGATAAGACATGAATATTTTAGAAGAATACAATGATAGTTGTATATCTTTTTACAGTTATATGCTCTCTCAGCATAATAATTCTTTTTGTACAAATTGTGTCAACTTATATGAATTATATTTTAACAATATCTAAAAGAAAAACAATGTTTGTATTGTTTTTTACTTTTGTATCCCTTTAAAGTTGATGGAGTTCTTAATGGTCACATTGCTGTGGGTAAACCATGCTTATAGCAGTTATTTGCAACAATGTATTTAATTTTCCATAGAAATCTTGTTTGTCAACAAAGAAATTTTACCCCAATTCTTTCTCCTCATAAATGTTTGGTAAGACTTTAAAGGTAAACATATGAATTAATTAACAACAAAAAAAGTAAATTATACCAAAGCCATGAGAGTGGAAATAAAAGTGTTTAGTTTATGTGGAATGTCCACAGAGTATAAATGTGCTGCTATATCTTGATTATGCACCAGCCTAAAGAATTTTTACCTTGTTAGTGTGTTTCTTTGTTTAGGTACTTTTTTATCATATATATTACCTAGTTTTGTACTTACTTATTGATAATTTAGATTAATAGTTTATTATTTATATTCTATCAAGCTCCTTGACTCAACAATTCCACTCTTAGTTGGGGTACTTGAATATGTCTTAAAGAACCTAAGAAATGTTAGACAACATGGATTCTGGGAACAAGAAACATGTCACAACAACATGATATTAACATTATTGGCTTACACCACAGTGAACAAAGAACTGTATATCACATTAAAATAATACAAAATGTATCTGGAGCTATCAGTAAGAGTCTGTATAGCATTTTGATCTTGAGTGGTAAGAACTGAGTTCATTAACCATGGATTAACACTGGAGGCTTAAGAGCTTGTTTAGATTTGGTAAAATTGTAATATCCTTTAGTATAAACATGAATTTACCAAGTTTTATTTGTTTTTTATTTATTTCATTCATATTTCTTGGATTGTAACTAACTATTTTGAAATTGTAAATTACAACAGGAGAAATAATTACAGGAAGTACATTAGATCAAAATTTACTTACTTATTAAATTTAATGGTTTATTCATATTTATAAAACTACTTAATATAAAGTAGTAGGCATATTGGCCAGTGCCTGCCTCTTTTTAACTATAACATTTGTTTTCGAAAGTGTTTTGTTTTTAAAGTGACATCAGTATTGAATCTTTACTAGTCAAACAGCCTGAATATTTAGAACTCTATTGGTAAAAGCACAAAACTATAATGCTGTGTTCAGCCAATGCTTTCTTAAGGAAAAATTTAAACAAAAATTATTTGAATAAAAATTAAATAAAGTCATCAAATTAGTATTTTAATGTTCAAAGTGTTGGATAATGGATTCTGGAATATTTTTTTCTTTCAAGAACATTCCATTGTATTTTAGAACCTTCCTGAATGTTTTGTGCATGTGTTTCCAGAAAACTTGTAGAATATTAGATATGCTTCTAGAATGGTCCCTGGTAGTATATAAGATGGACCAATGACCAGTTGTTTATACTTGCATAGTTGCATACTTGTAATTAAATGTGATTTTGCTCTTCTCCATTACTTTGTACACTACTTTGCCATTTTGTTACTCAGCAATAAATCCATCATTACTGGGAATTGAGCAACAGGTATCTTTGTGATGAGTTCCTATAAACTTTGGACCTTATGTACTGGACATTCTGATTTCTATGCTCTATTAGCATTCTGGAAAGTTCATTTTTGCTTCATTATGACTGATACAAAGATCACCAAGCCCTGGAGAAGAAATAACCAAGAGCAAATGAGGGCTTTGCAACAGTTGAAGTCCCAACAAGAGGCTATGGCAAAGAAGCTTGAGGCCCTCAAACAAGGCAATTCATTAGGATCAGCTTTCCCTGCTGCTTCTACTTTTCCACACTTTGCTTTCTTTGATTCATCATGTGAGCTCTGACAAGATTACTGTAGACACTTTGAAGTTTTCTGGAGTGCTCAGTCTGCAAAATTTGAAATAACCAAAGGTCTTCCTCACAAGTTGGAGCAAGGCAATCTACATGGTGCTGGATAACAAAGCAGTTCAGCAAAATAATTGATTTCATGAAGGAGGAACTTCATCCAAAGCTCTTCATCATCCATAAGAGATACAAGTTTTGGTCCAATATGGAAAGGAAACCCAGAGAGACCATTCAGGTGGTGGCAGCCAGAGTTGGGTTGGAAGCATCAACATGAAGCTTCTCTGAAATTAAAGATCCTTTGGATGAAGCTAAGTGAAAAAAATGTTCTGCTCAATCAAGAATGATCAAATGAATGCTCAAGGTGTTTGTCAAGGTCAAAGATGATGAGCTCAAATTTACAAAAGCTTTCAAGACCCTATAAAAAATAGAAAAAGGTGGCAAATATCCCAAGGAAACCATCTATGGCAAGCCACAAATGACCCACAAGTTGAATTTTAAGACAAAGCAACATCAGAAGCATCCACACCAAAAGGGTAAGCAGTCTTTTACTCTTCTGAAGAAGGCTTGCTACTGATGCAGAAGGCAAGGCCATTGAGCAGAAGCATGCCCTCATAATAATCCAACTTGCCATAATTGCAGCACCAAAGGTCATTTTTCCTATTTCTGCCGAAAAAAAAGAAAGCTGGGTCTGTAAAGTAGATGAATCAGTATTCTGCGATTTTCAAGATCAAATGCTGGCAGTCATGTACCACCTTAAGATTCTTAGGAAGGATGTGCAGGTTGAGGTGGATACTTGGGCTCCAGACAATGCCTTGTCAAAGGAGAAGTGGGAGGGCCCTGGACAAATTAGCCACCAAGCACAAATTGCCATCTTGGGAGTTTTCCATGTAAAAGTTTCTGGGGCAATCTCCAATCCAGTTGATCCTGTGACACTGGAATTCATTGTTACACTGGTTCCCGAGCTTATCTTGCTTGGACAAGATGTAGTCTGTGAGCTGAAGTTGTCAGTGGATAAAATGATGACAATTGTAAGGCCACTTGCATTGAGTCTGGTGCATGCTGTCAGGGCACTGGAAATGTCTGACAAGAATTTGCAAGAAGCTTGTAAACAGCAGTGTGATGAGTATTCAGATCTTTTCAAACTAGAGCTTGGCTGTCTGAAGAATTATGAGCTGGAGGTGAAGTTCAAACCAGATTCCAAGCCCGATTGCTGCAAGCCCAGGCCCATGCCTTTTGACCTGCCAGAAGATCTTCCATGAGTTTATGGAAAGTGGATTGCTAAGGGACTCTGGAATCCTGATCAGTTTAATGAATATGGCACTCCAGTGGTTGCTGTGCAAAAACCCAACTTCGTGGACAGCCCCAACCAAATCTAAGGGTGTGTGAAGATTATTCCATTACCATGAATCCTTAGCTGGAAGAACACAGGCACCCACTACCATTACCTCAAGACCTTTTCCGAAAGCTGGCTGGATTATACAAATTTATGAAGATTGGTTTCTCTGAAGCTTGCAATCAAGTGAAGCTTGGACCAGTGAGCCAGAAGAGATTGGCTTTCAGTACTCATCCAGGGGTATTGCTGCAAATTCGACTGCGATTTGGAATTCATTCAGGACCAGGCTTTATCCAAGACTACATAGTTAAACTGGTGAGTGATCTTCCAGGAGTTGCTGTGTACATCGATGACATCCTCATAAGTGGAAAAGATGCCAAAGATCACTTGCAGAGCCTTCAGAACCTTCTGCAAAGACTGTAAAACAATGGTTGCAATTTGAAGCAATGCGTCTTTGCTGAGTCGGAAATTAAGTATCTGGGACATGTCATTTCCACATGAAAGGATTTCAAAAGGACTAAAGGCCGACGCTGTGCTTATGATGCCAGAACCCATAGTTGCGTCAGCATTCACGTCATTCCTGTAAAAAGTACAGTTCTACGGCAAGTTTCTACCAGATTTCTCTACAGTTGCGGAGCTACTGCATCAGCTTACAAGAAAAGGAGTTGCCTGGAGATGGGGTCCTCCTCAGAAGCAAGGTGTCAAGAAGCTGATGGAAATTATTTGCTAGTAAAACTGTTCTTGCTCATTTTGATCCTGCATTACCCATTGGAATATCTTGCAAAGCCTCTAAAGTGGTATTGGAAGTTTTCGTGTGTCACCACTACCCAGATGGAAGCGAGCGCCCCATTGCTCCTCCATCGAAGACCCTTGCAAGTTTCTAGAGAAACTTGTAAGGGTAAGGCAGTATGACTATAGCATCGAGTACAGAAAGACATCGGATCATGGGAATGCCGATGTTCTTAGGAGACTTCCTGTGGGACCAGACCCAGCATTCGACGCGGAGGAAGTGGTAGCCGACGTGGACACAGTTTATACTGTGAGAATTATTAGAGTTCAGCTTGCCTCTGTAAATGCCTCAGTTTTTGCAAATAAGTCGTCGGAAGATGCCGCTATTTCAGCTGCAATGCGTTACACAAGAGAAGGGTGGCCTCACAAATCAGGCACCACACAAAGCGCCAAACAATTCAGAAATCATGAAGCTTCATTGTCGACTTCAAATTGATGTCTGATGTGCAAATCAAGAGTTGTAATCCTTCCAAGCCTACAGCTCAAGGCATTGGAACTACTTCGCACGGGTCATTTTGGGATTCAATGGATGAAGCAGGTTGTACGGTCAGCTGTGTTCTGGTCCGGAATAGACGGCGACATAGTGAGGGTGTGTCGTAACTGCAGTGTTTGTGCTTTGCAGAAGAATTTGCCAAAGAAAGCTCCAGTTTTCCCTTGGATGCTACCAGAGAAGCTATAGAGTAGGGCTCGTGTGGGTCATGCCATCAATATTATGGAAAGCAATTGTCTGGTCATGGTAGTTGGTTACAACAAGTATCTGTGCATCCATTCTACATCTTCGGTCTCTACAAACGCTACAATTCAGTTGCTTGGGCAGGATTTCGCCCATTTCAGATACCTTCACAGCATTGTCTCCGATAATGGACTTGCATTCGATTCCGAGGAGTTCAAGGCCTGGTGCCAAGAACGTGGTATCGTGCCCTTGACAGGAGTTCCTTATCATCCTTCTACAAATGGTGCTGTGGAACGTTTGGTTCAAAGCTTCAATCAAGCTCTGAAGTCGACTTTGTTACAGCCCAAAGGAGCACTTCAAGAATATCTGATGCAATATCGGGACACCCCGTTAACGTCTGGATATTCGCCAAGTGAACTTTTAAATGGATTTCAGATTCGCACCAAGACTGATGCATTGTTGCCATTGCCCGCTCACATTGCTCAGGGACAGCATTTCCGAGTCGCGGCCAAATCCCAAGGGAAGGGTGGTGATACCGTGGGAAAATTTCACCATTATTCTGGTGCCAATCTATGTTACACTCTCTATGGTGGTCTCCAGCAAGACAAAGATCCAAGCTGGATTCCTGCCAACGTGGTTAAAGTTCAAGGTTCCCAGACTACCTAAGTCAGAGTTTTTCCCAGAAGTCCCACTTGGTGGTGCCACATAGATCACACTCCAATTTTACAAGTCGATCAAGTTATTTTTCAACTTTGTCCTTTTTTGCATAAGAAACAATATGGGCTTTGAATAATTTTGTTTTTGCTTCACTGGCCACTGGTATATGTACAAGTATGTCCTTAAAAGTGCCAAGTTCCAGTCTTAACACCTCTTCAGATGGTTGTTAACAACCCCACTAATTTATTATCTGCTCCTGTCTTGTGTACTTGGTGTTTTTAAACAAAGTTGTCTAGTCCAGAATAATCTCTTGTACCGAACTACATCAAAACAAGGCTGGTCCTCGGCTCTGAGTTACATTAATAGGTAATTTCTTTTCCGGGGATTAAATGTTACTTTGACTTCAGAATTTCTAATCGGCTTTATGACTCCCGCAGCGTATGCACGTAACTGGGTGGTGGTAGGTGTAATAAACTTGTCTTTTTCCAGTTCTGATTGCAACAGGCCTTTGCTGGTCACCAAAGCAAACGGCTTGGTATCTACTTCCATTTGGACTGGATGGCTCTTGATTTCGATCTCCACTATGATCGTTGTTTCATTCAGGACGTCTAATTTTTATAGGTGGTGGAAAGGATAGTCCTCTTCCTGTTGGTTTCCTTGTGAATTCACGTCAGGAGAGTCATTTGTAATTTGCTTTTCCGCCGTTCTTACTTTTTACAGTCTTGGCTTAATTGAAGCACTTCTTTATTATGTGTCCAATATTTCGACAAAAGAAGTACTCTTTATCCTTGAAGTGACGCGAGTCCGGCGAATGATTTCCACTATCCCAAGCTGAGGAAGAAATTTTTTCTGGCCAATAACCAGTGACTACAGCATTTTTGAATGCAAACCTCGAAAGGACACAAAGACGATCCTGTTAATGGCTCTTACATCTTAAAAAGAGACCAAGGCCAAAGCAACATTTTAAAAATAACATGACTTAGTTTTTACACCAGACGCTCCCTAGAACCTCAATTCCAGGTTACAGGTTGACAGAGATACCACTCTGCCAACAAAGTGCTATAGTCAACAGTAAATCTGTATTACATGTGTATATTATGTATTCGATTATATCAACCTATTTGTATTCTTAGTATTCATTGATTGAGTGTATATTCATTTAATTTATATACATATACACATTTGCAACACTATGCAATTTCCACTGCTCATATATTAGTTAAAGCACTGCGGCCCATCACCACCTTTTACTTTTTAGATGTTGTACTGTTACACATTGTTGTCATAATGACAATTGATGGGGTTTTTTGTACTGAGTGCAAACATTTAGATTGTTCAAACTGCACTGATGAGCTAGTGAATAAAGTAACACTACTCTTGCAGGTTGACTTGTATTCGCTTCTTCACTTTTTTTGTAGCCAAGTACTCCACTGGGGGGAGCAATGACATCCATTTTGTAGCTAGACAGTGCCAACTGTGCCTGTATTGGTTAGGACACTGATCTATTTCAGTCTCTTACTGTCTGGGTGTACACAACTCAATACAATCCTGCATTACTGAGTTAATGCCAATCATGTATGTGTGTATGTGTATGTGGGGTGGGGATGTACATATGACAAACTTTCCGATGGCTCCAGGCTGTACTGATGAACTTTGACAGCAAAATATGTCTCCAAATAAAAGTAATTGTATACATACACAGTATGTATTCAAACCCATATTACACTCATTTGCCACTATTTAATGGATGTTCTATTTTGACTTTTTGCAGAGAGAAATAGCTGATTTGTCTTCTAAGGATGCCTTTTTAGACAAAATAAGGTAAGGAAGCTGTAAGCATAAAATTTTTTTCTTCTCCGTGTTATTTCAATGATAAATAGGTTATCTGTTTTACCTTGCATAGAAGAGTGATCAGTTTCAAAGTAATTGAGAGAGCTGTGAAAAAGTGAAAACGATTGCTCTGTTTAGTTGCTTTTTTATTAATATTTTTTTAGTCAAGCACAATCCATAATAAAACTAGAAAAGGATTTAGGGAGTGTATACCTATGCCAAGCAGCTTGTTGCCTTCCCATTTGGGGATATTTACCAAATATTGCAGTTCTGTGTGAATTTGATAAATAAAATCATGTACTTTGTACAGTTAATTCTTCCGTAATCAAACTTCCATCTTCAACGTTTCCTGAATTTTTTTTCCATATCCGTTCATAACTTGTAGAGTTATTTTGCATATAAACAGACAAACCGAAAAACGCAGGCGAAAACATAAGCTTTTTGGCAGTGATAATCAACGATGTCTTCAAAAAAAGTCAACCAGAAAAATGGAAATTGAACATTTTTTCCCTTTTTGCGCACAACTGTATAATTTAATACTTCACACACCGAACTGTAATAATGTACGTTTTTGTTTCCAAAAATATTTGTTCTGGCACAAATTAAATAAATTTAATGTACAAGCTCAGTTTTCATGCACAAACCGTGCAATCCTACACAAACTCAAACAAAATCCATATAATGATCCGGATCAACACCAAAATGTAATCCATTTTCTCTTTGTACTACATTTCCTGAAAATTTTAGTCAATACCTCCCATAACATTTAGAAATAATTTGCACAAAAAAGACAAACGGACAAAGGCAGGCGAAAACTTAACCTTGCTAAATGAGGTAATGAGTGACTATGGAGGGCTTTCCAAAAGATAATGACTTAAAATAGCTGTTGAATAGCTGGTCCTAACTAATTACAGTTGTTAGGTACATTTCTGCTATTTTGAAAGTCCAACCGATACTGAAGTACAGGACATAATTTATAGTATGCGTTCTGACCTCTTTTAGACCAAATTTGTTGTCATTGTTTTGAAGCAAATAGACAACAACCAAGAAAATTAAAAGTTTATCTAACGGGCTTTCAAATCGTGTTCCTTTTATTTGTTAATGAGAATGCCGCATAAATAAGGCAAGTTTGTTAGGTATATTGTCAGTAGTGGGGATAGGGTTGACATTTATACTTTAATTCAAATGTGGCATCCATTTGCAAGGTACATAGCAACGAAATGAGTAACGCCATAAAGCACAAAGTTGGTTTCCAAAGAAATTTGGCTGAGAAATCAGTCCTGATATCTCAACTGCTATATCGGATTTCCTGCAAAGCTACAGCTCGTACTTTAGGCCTGGCATAGAAAATATCTTGTTGCGCATTTCTTTTCCTTCAGAGACAGAAAATAAAATTTATGATAAGAGCATCTCCAGAATATTTCCGTTGCGTTGGGGTGTGATCTCATGTATTGATTTTTAACGTTATGTGGAAACAATTTATGATAGAAAATAGCGAAGCAAATACTTATTTGTTGATACGATTCAGTGGGTTGACAGAAAAGCAGATGCTATTAATAAGACCTTGCAGGAACTTTGCATTGCAGCAACCTTTCATTCCTATGGACAACTTAATTGGGTACTTATGTAATACTACTAATGAAATGTTTGGAGAAAGGCACTATTACTTCATTGCTGTTACGATCAGAATACCAACACTGTATGGCTGTTAAATATTCATACCACTTAATATACTTGGCTTTGTGTTATGCTGCATTAAAATTACCTGCAAGTCCAGAAGACCTTTGCAGAGACACCTTAGGACACGGTAGTAGATCAGCCAAACGACAAGATGGTTACAACGTGTTTTAGTCATTTTGGGGGTGGAATCTCACAAGATGCTTTTGCCAGCACATATAAGGTGGCTCTCCCTCCCAACTTATGTAATTCATATTTTTGCTTAATATCAAGCCTTGAAACATTATTCTTGTTCATTGGTACAGAGGGTACAGCGCATTCAAAGGATAGAATTATCCATCAATTACCATTACCTTGAATGAAGGCAGCATCTCTGCGAAAACATTGGTGCAGGAAAGTAGTGGGACGAATATTGGATCAGGGTGAAACATCCATGCTTGCCTGGCGGTGCAAGAATGTATCTAAATCCACTGAAATCTATTTCAACTATAGCAACTTTCTGGTATCTATTGTTCCAGTAAAGAGTTTATTTAGCAGCCTTAAGCTTAGTAAAACAGAATGAAGAAGCTCAGTAAAGAGTGCCCTTCTGAAAAAATTCTGAGCATTCAACATAAAAATTAGTAATCATTAAGACTTGTTGCCACTTCTTTCAAAGATGAAAACAGATGCACCCCGACGAAGAAGCTAAAGAAGGAAAAAAATAGATATGTTATTTGGTAATGAGGATGAGTAGAGCAGTACTGGTTAAAACTATTTTTCTGGGTCTCGTGGAGGCTATGTTCGTCAGGTAATTTTTCGACAAACTCTTGAGTACCTTTCTTTATCATGCCTAGGGCGTCTACGATGACAGGGACGGTCGTTGCTTTGAGGTTACACATTTTCTCAATCTCTATTTCGAGGTCCTTATATTTACTTAGCTTGTCAAACTCCTTGACAGCTATATTTTTGTCTGATGGAACACTCATATCTATCAAAAGGCAGGTCTTATCTCGGTGATCTTTCACGATAATGTCTGGGCGATTGGCTTGAATTGTTCTGTCTGTATTTACTGGGAAGTTACTGGTGGGAGATGGTGTTTATACCAGTTCAGGTGGGTGTCAATACCATATTGTTTGCAAATACCCCAGTGTAGGTATCGTCCGATTCTGTCATGTCTTTTGACATACTCACTGGGGGTTAAGACAGGGCATCCAGACACTAGGTGGTCTACTGTTTCAATAAATTTGTCACAGAAGTGGCATTTCGGGTCTGCTTCATTTTTTTAAGATGTTCGCTTGATAGTTTCGCGTGAAGAGACTTTGGTCTTGTGCAGCTATGATAAAGCCGTCAGTTTCTGCTTTTAATCCTGCACTCCTCAGCCACTGATGGGTTGCTTGTTGATCGACATCAGCGTTTTGGCTTCGGATTAAATATTGACCATGCAGAAGAGCCTTCTGACTGTATCTTTCTGTTAGCTGGTTTTAAACTTTCTTTTTTGCATGTTTTTTCGCTTTTTTCGCTACTTTTGTTGCATGGAGGTCTTTATCTTTAACAATTTGTTCAACTTCTAGTTCATTTTCAAATTTCGTAGCTTCTCTGCATACTGAGTGAAGCTTTTTACTATTTTCATATTGCAAAACCAGTTCCATCATCCAATCATTTGAGACTTTTAAATAATGTTTCATCGCTATCGTTGTTGTTTTATAAGAAAGTTCCAATTGAACAAGGCCACGACCTCCTTCCCTTCTAGGTAAGTAAAGACGATCAACATCAGCTTTCGGGTGAAGTGACCTGTTCGATGTTAATAGTTTCCGTGTTTTTCTATCCATTTGCTTTATATCAGATATATTCCAATTTATGTTAAAACTATACTGTACAACTGGTATGACAAAGGTACTGATGGCCTCTATTCGATTCTTTGAGTTCAATTCTGTTTTAAGGACCAGCCTTATCATTCGATAATATCCTTTTCTGTTTTTTCTTTCTTTGACCCGTGCTCTATTCCGCCTCCAAGGCAGGAGAAACTTTGTACATTTCTAGTGTCTTTAAAATCCAGGAATGCGGAACACTGTCAAATGCATTTTTTATAGTCAGTTCAGACCGTGCTTAAATTTTTGTGCTTAGTATGAGCATTTTCAAGAATCATTTTATTTATGAGGAGTTGGTCTTTTCAACCATATGAACCTCTTTTACATCCTTTCTGTTCAATTGGGAAAAAATTTTGTTCATCCATATGAATGTAAGTTCTATCAGTTAATATCGATGTAAGTAGTTTATAAGACGTGGAGAGACAGGTAATCGGGCGGTAGTTCTTAGGGTTCCTTGTTTCGTTACTTTTTGGTAACAAATAGGTAGTTCTAAAGGCAAACCACTTTGGTATAGTTTCGGGTTCTGTTATAATCTTATTGAAAATAATTGCAATCCTATCATGGGCAGAGGAAAGAGAGTCAAGCCAAAAATTTGGCACTTTGTCTATTCCGGGAGACTTCCATTTGTGAGATTTTTGAAGAGCCTTTTTAACTTCGCCTGTTGTAATTTCATCCCATATCTGCTCTGGTATATCCCTTGTGCTTTCTTCCAAATTTTGCAACCGTTCTGCATTTTCATTAAAACCCTTCTCATTACCCCAGATCTTATTCCAAAATTCACGAACTTCATTTTCCGACGGCACATCCTCTGCAGTTATTGCTTTTTTCCCGATTTCACGATAAAACTTTTTAGCATCAGTTTCAAAGATTTTGTTCTGCCTGTAGAACTTTTGACGTTTGTCAAATCTACGTAACCTCTGCGCCTTAACTTGCAACTTTTGTTTCAATTCTTCCTTCAAACTTGGCAATTGTTCTCTGTCTTTAATGTCATATTTTCGTAAGACTTTCCTAGCTTTACCCGACTTAAAGTTTTCATTTTTTTGCAGTTCCTCCACCAGTGATATCTCCCTCCTAAAGGTTTTGATTTCCTTTTCTATCTTTCATTGCCATTTCGGTTTACTGGCTTTTTTGGTACCTTTTCCTTTCTTAATTTTGATTCCACATTTGGTTTGAAGAACCATTCCTGTTGCATACATTGACTCATTGAGTTCAGTCAAGTTCGGATTAATGTCATTACAGATTATTTCTAAGGCTTTGTTTCCTAAATTAAAGATTTTTTTGAATTTGTGAGGGTGTCTGATTTTAAATAATGATTCTCTTTCCTCCATTTTAGTATGCTGAACTACTGAAAACTCTTCCAAAATGTCTATCTTCATATTTGCCAGCTCTTCTTCATCTACTTCAACAGCTGGTGCAGGTCCTACAGATATTTGCTGTTCCTCCTCTAACACATTTAGGTTGCCATGCACATCAATATTCTCATCAATTGTAAAAACATCACCATCCATTTTTTGTAACTCATTTCCCAGATCTTCTACATAACTTCTCTTGTATCATCTTTTACTCTTTCCTTAATGTTTGAGATTTCAACTTCTGTTAATTTCTTTTCGCGAATTATATATCTTTTTTGATTAGCTAGTCTATTCGCATCCATACCTTCCACTTTATCACTATTACTATTTCTTTCACACGAGATTTTAAATGTGTCGTCAGAATTATTAGTTTCAGGCTTTTAAAGTGCATAATAAAAGCAGTATATTACTTCAACGTACTCTTCCCTTGTCCATTTTTGTCTTTCTTTCTTTTGAGGTGTGGTATTTATATTACTAGTTGGTGGTTCCGAAGGGCAAGGGTTGAGGGTTACCTCGTTCTGGTGACCTTGCATACTTTCGTTTTGGGAAGAGGTAGACCTAGTTGCATTCTTTTCGGATTGGTTTATGTAAGGTTTTCCTTCCCTGGTATTTTTATTTTGACACCATCACTAGGGAGGTTGCCAACCAAGGCTAAAGAGCCCCCCTACCCATGAGGCAGACTTTACCCCGCCGGAAATCCAATTCGGTACTTTAAAGTCTCAGGGTAGGCTGACAGGTGCTACACCTTCTCCAAGGGTGACCTGGAGGTAGTTGTGGCAAAGGGTAACCTCATTCGCCCACGTCGAAACTCCACAACCGGATGCAGTTTAATGTCAACCCAGGACAATGATTATTATGATGCAGTTTAATGTCAGTTTAATGTCAGTTTAATGTCAACCCAGGACAATTATTATTATTATTATTATTATTATTATTATTATTATTATTTCTGCTTTTTTGCAATAACGCATGGACGGAAATTGGAAGCAACTTTGAGCAAACTGAAGGAAAATAAAATAAAATTCTTTGTTTAAAAAGTAGAAAAACTGATCAGACATCTGCTGGGCATCAAACAGATTGTTGTCTTAAAAAAACTTTGCTTATTTGTTATACATGTGAAAACTATTTTTAACTTTTGCAGTAAACGAAGACCAACTTCATTTTGCTAAGTGGAAACTTAACAGAGTGACACCGAATACATTTTTTGCTGATTGTTCCCAAAGGATGCATCTCTGTTGGATTTTTTGCAAAACCTACTTAAAAATACAGCATACTTTAAGATATTTTAATGATAAATCTTAAATAACTTTGTTTTTATTAGTTTGTATGATAAAGTTTGTGGCCATTAAATGAAATTTTAAAAATCAACCATTTATTTTCCCTTTAAAAGGATGACTTATGATTTCAAAAAGTAATATTTAAGTCCATCATCATGAAAAGGTTTAATTATATAAGGTTTAACTAAAATGGGGAATACAAGATGGTGATGCATACTTCTAGATGCTTGCTAAATTTTTGTGAAGTACTTGATTTTACCATTTTTTCTTTGCTATCCTAGTTTTTGCTTGGATTTAATGAGGACCTGCAAGTTATTTTTAATTATAATAATTTTCGGTAGAAGGTAATTGTACGATAAAAAAATAGATAGTACTGGTAACAATATACACATATGTGCTAATACGTCGCGTTGATATCAATTATTTGATGATTTGATTTTATCTTAGTGTTCATAGATGCAGGTTTTAATAAGCTGGTTGATGCTACCGATATGACATTAAATTATGACATTTTCTTTTTGAAAATTTTTTAATATTACCTTTCAAAAGAACAGAAGTCAGAAGGATTGCAGTTTCATTGCTGTAAAAATTCCTTTTTTATTGAAAACGTTTCCAGTAGTTTAGAACTAGCTGAATTTAATGTAGTTTTAATTATATTTACCATATCCAGCGGTGTACAAGATGTATATATTGTTTTCATACCGTAAATGTATTGTTAATCCACCATGCACGTAAGAAATATACTAGCTATGAACTCTAGTGTTTCATTCATTCATTCACTCATGGGGGTGGGGAAAGAGCAATAAAAATGATCTAGCCAATATTAAAGAAGACAATATACCGAGGTTAATTTCTGTTTCTTGAAATTCGCTATGTTAGTCATGAAGGAGGCATACGATTTCCTTTCTTTGTGGTAAATTAGGCTTTAACAAATTAATCAAGAGTCTGTAGCAGATACTATGAACTGGTTTCAAGGCATTTTTGTGCCGGACGTTTGAAAAGTATCTAAAATCAGGGTTGAATTCTTGTTAATATCATGTCATTCACAAACAGCATCGATGATCAACAGTGGGGACATTTATTTTTAGGATATACATACATACATACATACATACATACATACATACATACATACATACATACATACATACATATATATTATTTGGCCGTTGAAAAACCTTAGCAATACCTTCAGATAGCAGAGTCAAAAGGTATGTTGTCTTATAATTCTTCTATCCATGGGATCAGGGTGTTTTCAGCCTGTTTTGCCGATAAGCTGTTGCAGACATCGTTTGAAATAAAATTGCTTCAAAGTACCACTGTTTTCGACTTTAAACCACTACTCCATGTCACCATGATTTTGCATAATTTAATGACGGCCATTCCCAGCTATTTTTGGAAGAGTTGAAATATGATGGATAATGTTTTGTGGAATATCCTTTTTGAATAAAACTTTTGCTTAAATACGTTTGCAAAATATTGAAAAAGTCACATTAAGCCTTTAATATACTAATTGATATTTTGTGATCAAAATATTGGTCTGAGGAGTATTTTCTACACTTTACTCTAAATTATAAGTCAAAGTTGCCAAATAGGAAACATTTGAAGGATTAGTGTATTGCTAACACTGATTTACAGGTCTCTACATATTGGGTATACAATACAGCGTCGTAGCTTCATCTAAGATTTTATAGTAGGTACTTATTTAAGAAATTTGACTTAATGGTGCTAAAAAGTGTTCTCCCATCATCAAGCATAATGTACTGTCTTAGAGAACGCCAAATCTCGAAGAAAATCAGAACCTCAGGCAAGGGTAATGATTTCTTTTAGCAGAAATGTATATATCCTCTGATGTTTTTCTGCTTTCTTAAGGGCTTGGACCTTAACAAGTTCCCCAGTTGCAAGCCCTCTAATGCCCATTTTCACTGCCTGTCAAAGAGTCTCAGAATGACTGGGCAAGGCCACTACTATAACTTTTTTTGTGTAGGTCCAGTGCCAGCCAACGGGTTACTTCATAAACAGAACACTTAATTAAGGACAAGTATTCAGAATGAGAAATTGAAGATAATTTCGATTTTTGTGATTTGCAAGTTAATAGAGAATATACCAACTGTAATTTCTTTGTTTTTGCTGGGTAGACAACGATTTATAGGGGCACGAAGGCTTTCTAGACTTCTGTTATGTACGTAATATAGAGTTATGCACTATTCTCTGCCAAAGACGCACTGATCAGATTCCTCATGCCACTGGACTTTTGTCGTATACATTGCTATGGTGGTGCCAACAATATGCTTGGGTAAAAGTAAAAGAAATAGTGCTGGAATACGTTAAAGACTATGTTGAAACTGAACATATATGTATAATTACGCATGTATGCCTGTGCATAAGTAATTAAGTGTCCTTTAACTCCCGCTACGTACCTATGATGATAAAGACATAATCTCATGAGGTCATTGAGCAACCATAGCCATTACGTAAAAGATTCCACACAGGAAGATACGAAGACGGGAAAACTGGCGCAGAATTCCTTAACTCTAAAAGATACGCCTAAGGTAATCTAGTTATAAGCATTTGTTTTCACTGTCTCCCTTACTGATACTCGAATCGAGAAGCCAAGTTTTAGATTTTACTAGAAATTGGAGTCGTTTTTGCTGAATAAAGTGCTTTTAAAGAACTGTAATGAACATCTGGGATGCTTGAATAAAAACACCCTACTGATGTGAGCATTCTAAATCTTAATATATAGTTACCACTATTTGATCACGTCTTCAAAGATAGCAACTTGTTAAAATAATGAAGAAAGATCGTTGAAATTGAGTTGTAATATTCTAACCATCTCAAAACATTAGAAAACGCTGGCTTGCTTTGGTACCAATGAATGTTGTTCATCGAAAGGCGGAGGCAAAATTAAAAAACCCAGACGAAGTGCTGGATGTTTCAAAGACTTTTTCGTGCTTAAAGTACAAGAAAAAATGTGTAAATCATCAAGGACTGTAGACATAAATTAAGCTGTGATGAGACTTATTCTTTAATATATATATCAAATGCCAAATTAACTGACGTATAAGTTAAAGCTTTCAAAGTGTCATATGATGAAAATATTGCATCGCCAAATGATTCAAAGGAAAAGATTATGCCATTGGTGCAGCTACAGAGAAACAAAAAGTTGTTTGTTAAACAAAGAAGACTTGTTAGATAACTTGCATTGTACAGGTTACGTTTCGACATACTCAAACTATTAAACAAAATAAGATATGGCCTCTTGAGCCTGATGTCGACTCGTCAACAATGGTGGATAGGTTAACCTTCTTGTCTTCTTCTTCCACTGGCTTGAATCCCATTTAGATGGGGTCGCCGGTGCGGATTCGCATTCGCCATTCCCTCCTGTCTTGCGTGTCCTCTTCAGTGGCACCAATCTTTTTCAGATCGTCCCGGATGTTGTCACGCCAACGCCTTTTCGGTCTTCCCCGTTTCCTCTTTCCAACCACTAGACTGTCCATCCGTTTGCCAACATAACTGTCTTTCCTTCGGCACAAGTGACCCAACCAACGCAGTCTCGCTTCCCTTAACTTTTTGCCCAACTCTGTTACTCTCAACCTTGATCTAATCACCTCGTTCCTGATACAGTCCAATCTTGTCACTCCCAACGAGAATCGCAGCATCTTCATATCTGCCACCTCCATCTTCCTTTCCTGGGACTTCGTCATAGCCACCGCTTCCTTCCCATCGAGCAATGCTGGTCGTACTATCGTTCTGTACATCTTTCCCTTGACTTTCTCCGGTACTTTCCTGTCGCATAGAACCCCGGTAATCTTCCTCCAGCTGTTCCAGCCGCTTTGAATACGCTTCTCGGTATTCCTCTCGCTTCCGCCATCTGCTTGCACGGTTGAGCCGAGGTACTTGAACGCTGTCGCTCTTGGAACGTCCTCACCCTGTAGTTTGATGGTCTCATTGCCTTCATCGGCCGTGCACAGATACTCAGTCTTCTTCCTGCTAACCTTCATTCCTCTCACTTCTAACGCCTCTCGCCACTGCTCTAGCTCTTCTTCTGCTTCCAGCTTCGTTTCCGTGCACGAAACTACATCATCAGCGAACATCATGTCCCAAGGACTCTCTCGTCTCACTCCTTCTGTCAGACAGTCCATAATGATGATGAAAAGAAGCGGACTCAATGCCGATCCTTGGTGAAGGCCCACCGTGACAGCAAAAGGTTCGCCCATTCCATCAGCACCTCTAACCTGTGTTTGGCTGCCCTCGTACATATCCTGAATGAGCCTGACGTAGCTTTCTGTGACGCCCCTCAGCCGCAGACAGTTCCATACTTCCTCTCTCGGTACCCGATCGTATGCCTTTTCCAGATCGATGAAGACGCAATGTAGAGGCAGCTGTCCTTCTCTATACTTCTCCATAAGCTGTCGAAGAGCGAAGATAGCGTCCGTGGTGCTTTTGCCAGGCATAAATCCGAACTGCTCCTCTCCGATGTCTACCATATCTCTCAACCTCCCTTCAACTACCCTCTCCCAGATCTTCATGGTGTGTGAGGTCAATTTTATGCCTCGGTAGTTACCGCAGTCTTGGACATCGCCTTTCTCCTTGTAAAGCGGAACCAATATGCTGCTTCTCCAGTCGTCCGGCATTTTGTTCGTTTGAACAATGTCGTTGAAATGGTTGACCAAGAAACTTATCCCCGTCTCTCCTAGGCACTTCCACGCTTCCGCTGGGATACCATCAGGTCCAACAGCTTTTCCGCGCTTCATTTTTCCAAGAGCTTGGATAACTTCCTGTCTGGTGACGGGCTGGATTCCTGCATCTGGAATTGGTTCCACAAATCTAGGTGTCCGATCGTTCTCAACGTTCAGCAGTTCTTCAAAGTACTCTCTCCATCGCTTCCTGATGTCGCTGTCCTCTGTTAACGTCCTTCCCTCTCGGTCTTTGATGAGTTTCGCCTGCAACACGTCTGCTGAATTCTTGTTCTTGATCTTCGCTATTCGGATCGCTTTTCTTAGACCATCCTGACCGTCCAAACTGTCGTACAAATCCTTGTATGCTCTAGATTTTGCCTTCGCGACTTCACGTTTTGCCGTCTTGTTCGCTTCTTTGTAAGCCTGGATACTTTCTTCCGTCCTCTCTAGGTCTCTCGCCTTCTTCTTATCCTTCTTCTGGGCAATCGCCTCCTGGACCTCTGCATCCCACCACCACGTTTCTCGATTCTCCTTTGCCTTGCCTGATGTTTGGCCTAAGGTCTCCTTTGCTACGTCCCTCACCGCTTTACTCATGACCTGCCAAGTCGGTTCGCTACCCTGAATCCGCTGTTTCACCTTCTCCGCAAACTCTTCCCTGAGTGCTTCATCATCCAGCTTCCACCATCTGGTTCTCCGGGTCGCTGCTCTCTTCGCTTGCTGTTTGCCCTTTACCGTCGCTTTGCAGATGACCGGTTTGTGCTGCTTGGCTACACACTCTCCTGGGAATACCTTACAGTCGGCCACATGTTTCAACATCGTCCTCCTGCATAACACGTAGTCAACCTGCGTGTTGTTTCCGCCACTCGTGTACGTGACCCGCTGTGAGGTGCGCTTTTCGAAAAACGTGTTGATGATTGCCATGCCAACTGCTCCTGCCATGTTGGTAATCCGCTCGCCTTGCTCATTCGCTACACCGTAACCATGTCTGCCCATAAACGCCTCCTTTCCGGTGTTGTCTCCACCAACATGTCCATTTAGGTCTCCACCAATCCACATCTGCTCCGTTTCCGGTATTCTCGTAGCACTCTCTTCCAGCTGGACCCAAAAGTCGTCCTTTTCCTGCTCGTCGCATCCAACTTGGGGCGCATACACACTGGCGATGTTCACCACCACCTTTAACCTTCTTGTCAATCATGAAGAAAAATTTGTTTCTTCGTGGTTGCTATTATGTTACCCAACATATCAGTACACTTCGACTAGTGACATTTTAGAATTGAAGGAGGCCTTGATTGGTTGAAAAGTTTAGAACTGTGTGAGCTTTTTATAGGGCAGTCATCAAACATTACTTCTACACCTCACAAGCTCTGTAAATGCTTTTTTTTTTTCGTACGCCTTCATCCTAATTCACTTTACTCAGTGGGTATTTCCCTCTCAAGAACAGAGGGAAATAAAGAGAAACAAGGCACTGGTCTAACGAACAAATTTTTTAATGCTTACCCTTTTTGTTGAATGTTTGCCTTCATGTTAAACTAAAAACATTTTCTTCCTGCAAATTGTTTTTGTCAGATACCCCGTCTTCGTTTGAGCTTTTGGTTTTTTGTTAACCGATTGCTGGCTGGTTCCGGGCTTTTCTGTAACGAATTTCAGTGTCGTTTGCTTCTTTGGCAGATTCATTAGAGTTTCATGACATTTTTCGATCTATTTTACCAATGTAGTGAGACATGCTCACTCCTTTACTTCGAAGTAAGCTGCAGTGCAACAACAAACACCGAAAACAAATTTTCTCATTTTCACACGCGATTCTTGTGACGTATTTGTTGAACCAGTCAGTTACAGACACATGAAATGGTAGGTAAAAGTTGAGTGACAAACATGTAACTCTTTCAGTTATGGTAGAAAGTTATTTGTTATACCAAAAATACCGGACGAACAGTTGTCATAGAATAATCTCACATCACTACTATTAACAAATCTTGTGATTTTCAAATGAAATCAAGACCAAGTCTACACGAAACCCTATCAGTAGAATGAAATTCCAAAGTGAGGGGGGAACTTCCTTGAGTCTCTTCCAATACGTCCCTGAATAACGATCAACACGATGATAAATAACCGATAACATTTTAAATGAAAATTCATGTCCATCGTACAGGATAGGCTTAGTTTTCTGGAAGGATCCTCGACTATGCTAATACTTTTATGGTGCACTGATTTCCTTGTAACCTTTCATTTTAATCTAATTAAATTTTATTCATTTTTTTTTATTTATATATTGACGGGAAAGAGCGTACAACATTCAGCGTGGCGTTAACTGGTTGCTGTTTATTGTAACTTTTAAATCCCTTCAAAGAGTTAATATTCCTTCAAAGGAATGTTAACTCATTTTCCCCCTAAAGCTGGGGCACTTTCGTTCTTAGAGGTATGGGACCTTTGTCTCCTTCATTTCCCCCTTGTTGAAACTTGAATTAAACCGCAACTTTGGAGTTTCTTTTCAGGAATCATTTGGTTATCATATTTACATTTACGTGTTAGTATGCTTCGATTTCAAAAATTAATTGTTGTACTACCAACTGGCTTTTCCTTTTCATGCCTGAACAGTTGAATCATTGAAATATTGCCCTTGCGATTTTGGATGTCTCGATAAGAAGATTATCACTCATTAGACGTACTTTAATTTATATTGGAATGCCCATTGAAAGAGAAATGTGTTAACACAGGAAGGGCCTTGCCAATTCTTGCAAAAGCATATATCGAGCTGTGGTAGAATTATAGTAAATCAGTCTTTCGTAAAGGTTAGCAAACCGATGACTGCTTTGTAAACGGGTAATAAACAACGGATAACTTTTCTTTGACTTGCAATCAGGTCAATGAAGAATATTTTAAAATTTGCCCTTTCTGTTTGGGTGGGTCAGTCATAAAAACTCGAAAAATAATCCTGTCTTATGGTCGTGTCGGTTTCGGAAGCTTGAAAAATAAGCCTTGCTTACAAGTAGGTCACCCTGAAAAGCTAGGAAATTGATACTGGACTTCCTGGTGAGTCAGTTATATAATCCTGAAAACCAACCCCTATCCTTTACCCAAGTCAAAGATTAACACTTTTAAAATGACCCGAACTTACAGATTAGTCAACCTTACCAAAGTGAAATCTTTTACTTTCATATAGACTAATAGATCATTAAAATTGATCTCTAACTTATCTCGGAGCCAGTTATCATTGCTGGAAAATCACCCCTTAACTAAAAAGACGATAAATCCTATAACTCCAAAAAAACCTTCCTCCTTCGGACAAGTGAAATGTAAAAAATGATGAGTGAACTGTAAAAAATAAAAAATGGGTCAAAATTGTAGGTGGATTAACATTTCATACAATCTATATTTTGTTATTACCTCCTAACTCTTGATTTTGGAACTTGACTGTTTATTATTTTATTTTTGAATACCTAACTTAGGCTTTTCTCAAGGTATTAAGATGGGAAGTGTTATGATGAGCTTTCCCCTCTGGCACCAGCTCAGTTTGTTACATCCTGTGTGACTCGTTTCTTTTTTCGTCTACATTCTTATGCAGTTGTTGTTCCCCTCTGGCACCAGGTCAGTTTGTTACATCCTGTGTGACTCGTTTCTTTTTTCGTCTTCATCTTTATGGAGTTGTTGTTCCCTGTTGTAGTAGATATTTCTGTAAATGTACTCTTTTTCCTCGAACAGCTGGGCTGTGAAATTTTATGGCGCCCGAGTGGTTTCCTTCATCGTCTTATTTGAATAGTTCCAAGTGTAACTCTTATCTCTGTCTTAACCTTTCTTTTCCTTTTTTCTTTCTTTTTTCCGTTATTTTTCACAGTTGCATAAACTTAGTGCCTTTATGCCTTTTTTTGTGCAGCATCAATAAGAGAAAAAATTGCATAAGAAATTTTATAGCGTTGCCAAAGTCAACAAAATACACTTTTTATAAGAAAAAGTAATGAAGTGGAAGTCACTTTAGTTTTTGTTTGGTATCGCTTTGTTTTGAAGTGAATCTCTATTTCACGATACCTCAAAAACAACCAATACTTCAAAAACAGATCTATTTTTGTTTCGTATATAACAAAGTGAGTTTTTGTGCCATTGCGATCAAATACATTACTCTTGTCACAATTTGTAAGATGAGTTCAGGGCCTGACCAATATTGATATTCAACTCTGTGTGCCATAGCGTAGTGTAGAATACAAGTTTTTCCTCTGCTGCATCATTTTAGTTGGATATTAGTGAATTCACCAGCATCGGAGTTTGAAGTTATTTTGTTGTGACGACATACAGCATTGTAAGCGTTTTGTTATGTACCTTGTAGTTCTTTGTTTCCTGCTTGCATCTGTTTGATGTGCCTACAGCTTACAAAATATATTTTCTTTGTCTTGCTTTAAATCATTATTATATGAGCATACAAGACTTTAAAGACAACCCAAGCGATTATTCATTAATGCTTTAAAGACAAGGTTTCTTATCACATGAAAAGAATGAAAATAAAACAGAAAATGTAGATGACTGTGCCAACAAAAATGATTACAACAATTGCCAAGATTGCTAGTACGTTCTAAAAATCCTTCAGTATGACAAGGGATTTTCGTCACTTAAAAAATCCCAAAATGAAAGAAGAATCTGTCGAAACGTAGCTCAAAATTAATCTTCGTGAGTATGACATAAAACACGATTATATCATTAAATATTCTGACCAAGTTCTCCTGATTTCACCAGAAACAACCTAATATATAACCAGGCTTTTCTCATCTCTCACGTAGATCCATTCATCAAACACTTCCATTTTCTATTGCACAAAATGGCCACGGGCTACTTAAATACCCACAATCTAAACAGATTTTTATGGTAAAATTAGAGCAGGGGTGAAATGCTTTTCGGCCTCATTTGGCGTTTGAGGAGTTGTTATAATGAAGGGTGATGAATTCGTACTTCCAAAGATTGAACGTGGCTTAACTGGCACTTTGAACCCACCAGGGCGAGCTTTGATTTTAGCATATTCCAGGAACTGTTTATAACACAAAACTACATGACTTTAAATCTGTCAACCTTATCCTTGGCCAAATACAATTTGTTGGGTAAAGAAAATTCCTTTTTATGTTTTTGATTTCCAGGATCGCGTGGAAAGCGATAAACGGTTCTTCTTTCAAAAGAAAGTTTTTACCATTCCAAATAGTACAACTGATTTGGCATCACACGAGTCATAATATAGTGCCATCCAGTGTTTCCTATTATTCATTTCGAACTCTGTTTTTATCAACACAGCACCTACTGAGGGAGATAAATCAACCTGAATAGACTGCCCCCAAAACAGGAATTTACCTAAAGTATTCAAGTATGGTTTGGCGAGACACGCATAACTTCCTTTCGCGACTCCTTTTTTTTTCTGCTGTGATGAAGTACAGACGCCGCAAATACCACAATTATTATATACAAGCAGCCTGTGGAAGAAGTGACTCAAATGCTGTGATAATTTCTTCTATTTGGAACCATTCACATGTGACCAGTAAGAGCTGTTTGTATCCGGAAAAGACATCTGGAGAAATGGCATGTGATCACCACAAGAATCAATTAAAATGACTTCAGCTTAAAATGATAGACCTTGGATCGCCTACTTTGACATAAATCATGAATTTTAACTTTCTTGGACTAGAATTGAGCTTAGAAGTTGTAGAGAATATTCTAAATCAAAGAAAATGGATTTAGCTGGCATTGGTGGTTGTAAAGCACTATCAGAACCAAACAAAATAACATTTGCTTTTAAAAAATGGGCGTTGTCCCGGTTTTTTTGTGAAAATCGTGAAATTGAGGTTCATCCAAAGGACGCAATGACAGTCAACATGTCATGAAGTGGTGGTAATCAAATATAAATGGAAATGAAAGTCTTTGGAGATCTCTGTACCATTTTTGTTATTATCGTTGAGTGACTTTTACTCAAATAGTGAACTTTTATGAGGCCATTTTAACAGAAAATCATCTACTTAAGCTTTCAACTCATTTTACCTTTTTCAACCCCCCAATACTATCCCAGGCTTGACCAAAACACCGTAAGGAGCCTTAAGTTAGCCTTTTTCGAGATAATAGTATCGATAAAAATAGGATACACAACAAGAGGAGGTTGAAAATAACTATTTCGCTTGCTGAGATACTTCCTCAAATTTCCGATGCGTCCATCAATGCCCTATTTCGTACATCACTGATGCCACTTGTGGAGCTGAACTTACTTTTTCTTGCTAGCCCAGTAAACTGTTGACAATTTAGCCCTTTGCTAATTTTACCATAAAAATATGTTGAACATCGGTGTATTTTAGTCTGTGAACTGACATACACCAGTAAGTAATAAGAACTTTTGCCTAAGCATTTTCTGGTACTATTGTTACCATTACCATTGTCATGGAAACAATGATAAGAAACTAATGTAACAGCCCTAAAATGATGAAATGCGTTATTGGTGACGAAAAAAAAATTTTTGAAGTGGCTTTTGTCTTCTGATTGTAGTGAGTTTTTATGAATCTGTGCAGATTCCAAGCTGGAGTTTTCATTGCAAAGTGTTCTTGTTTTGAAAAAGTAAAAATTTTGTTGAAATAAGAAACCAATAAGTCATTTAAATATGAAATTTCGTTGTTCATTATGATATATTGAAAACTGTTATTTTCGTTTTTTTAGGTGTGCATTTACTAGTAGTGACCTTCAAGCATCGCTAGTGCCACATACGCTGCTTTTGACATTTGGAGCTGGTTCCACTGCTTTTACTATCGATTTATGTGAAACAACTGCACAAGAACGAGAAAATGAGCTGCAATTGCTTATTTTCAGGCAACATACCGTAATTAACGACCTTGAGAAAAAGTTAAAAGGTTAGTTCAATGTTAATTAAACTAAACAAATGCATTTACTTCAATATTTATTAGTGTGATGTAACAATTTGAGCTAAAATTTTTAATGCTAGCGTTCAATGTTTACGATAAAAAAAAAGAAATAATGCTTTCTTTGGCTGTGAACGTAAACGATGAGAGATAGTGAATGTAGTACATCGAAGTGCGATTCTTTTCAGGATTCATTACGAATGTGGATTTCCACTCAGAAAAGAAAGAGATCCTCACTTATCTTCCACTGTGGATAGCATTACAATTGACACATAAAATCTTGTAAAGAACATTTGTTTCCAGATCCTTTTCTTTTTGTTCCCCTGGTTTTGATAAGACCCTGTGATAAGTGTCGTTTGAACAGGAAATGTTGCAAAATTGTTCTAGTTGAAGAACCTTGGTCAATACTCTGCTAACTCTTGAAATGTGGGAAGGATTAGCATACAACCTTAGCTTCTTTCTATTTTTTCTTTGACCTCTTCGATTGTCGGCCTTTCCTTGAATACATAAAATTATTTTTTTGCCGTGTCCATTTGATCTGAAAACGTCTGTGATGCTTTCATTTTCTCTATATGGATAGAGCAATCACTTACTTTGACCAACTGCGTTGGATAATGTAGATGTGACACTTCCTTTAGATAAAGAGCGTCAAGTTTTTTGTCCTAATTTGGCCATGTCGGTGTCGGAAATTGAAGAGGTAAGTCATTTTCTCTTTCCATACGAAAACTTGATTCACATCTGTGTATTTTTGACATCTACGCAGAGGTCTTTAAAGGAAACTTTCCTAGTGATAGAAAACTAGCTTACACCCTTTTATGTACATTTGTTAGATTTCTTGCTGCACTTGATAATGTACTTCGGTTAGCGTGCATGTAAATATCAGAAAGGACCGCATCAATACACAACTGGCTTGTGTTAATAATGCAGTGGAAATATAACCTGGTTTAATACACAATGAATAGTATATCCAAAACCAGTATGTCTGTTTTGTTTTTAGTTTCATATAATTTTGTAAAGGAGCACTGATAACAAGTAACATGTTATTTATCGAAACGTTGGTATATCCAGACGTGACACCAACTGAGTGAGGCAGAAGAGCGAAACAGCAAACTACCATTAAAAATTTGACCACAGTTTTGACTGGTTAAAACGGCCACAGATGACAACACCAAATGAGTCCTCCACCTTAATCACTGATATATGCTATACCAACACTTCCAAATCATCCGCCTGTCATATAGTTACCGGTGTAAATACAAAAGAAAACTGAAGATCAACAATAAAACTACAAATCAAAATGAATACGTCAATCCTCAGGATAACAGAAAAATGTACCAACTACAACTAAATTCACAACTTCTTCACTAAACCTTTTCAGTTCAATTACCCTATGAAAACAAAAATATCTCTTCAAAATATGGTCTAGTGTAAACATCGGATCCTTGACATGATAAATAAATTCTTTTCGCTATGCATTTTTCTGAGCCTAAAAAAGGAATATTTAGGCTTCCGTCTGTCTCACTGTAGCACTAGGGTGGGTCAGGCAGTTTAGAAGTAGAGTCTGGGGTGGCTCAGTAGCCTGATCTATGAGTGGCAGTCTGTTACCGTGGATGCTCGTGTAGGCAGAAGACAGGTCTTTGACCTATTGGTGTTACTGCTTTCCCAAGAGCCTTTTTTCCTGCAAGCTGTTGCGTTCTGTTTCCTTCTCCCCATAAGATTTCTTCACGGAAAGTTTGACGTCAACTGTTACGGTAATCTGATAGTGATTCGCAGCTGTCCATGTCCATGCCTGTGAATTTTAAGGTACGTTTGTAGACGTCTTTGTAATCGCGACGGGAGCCCTGCTGAGTGTCATCCTGTGGCTAGCACCCCGTACGAAACATCATTTGACATGCGACTGCCCTGCTTTTAGAGCACATTCCTAAACTGACAGAGTCAACACTGATAAAACAGAAGGTACGTTATGCTGAGTGAGACTGTGCCTTTAGCCATAATGTTGGTAACTATGGTCTGCCATGCTGTGCCATGCTTTCGACGGAGACAGCTAAGATGGCAGCTGAGAGTTTTTTGCCGCTTTGATTTGTGAAGAGCCCTGATGTTTGTCTATCTTAGCCTATAATCCCCAGCTCTATTGCTGAGAATCTGTGTACAGCAATTCTTTAGTAGCTGTAACAGATCTCTCTTACTAACAAAATTAAACGGCTTACTGATATATACGAAGGCGAATTACAATGGTATTTTCAATTGCTACATTTTCCTTAAGAATTATGTTGACTGTGAACGTCGTTTTACCAGATCGGCATTGTGATTCCATATAGATGTGATCAACAAGGGCTTGCAGCCGAGATATGACGACAATATCAAACAGCTTGGCTACGGCACTCAGGGACGGAATACTCTGGTAGTTCTCGCCGTAGTGCGATTGCCATTGTACTTCAACAGGGAGATAGACTTGGTATCATGTATGCCCTGGGAAAGCTGTTGTTCATTCCAGATGAAATCCAGGAATCCATGAGGAGAATCTGCTGATGATTTCAGGTGGTATGAAATCTTCAACGGATGCCTTTTCACATATTACGACTTTGCAGGGGTAAAGTCGGAGTAAAGTCGGAGTCCACTTCATCCGAAACGGAAAAGTCTTTAATGCTGTAAAGAGCTTCCTTGGAGACACGGCTTTCTTTGGAATGTCATCATTCCTGAACCATGTGAATATGGCTGAGACTAGCAGAATCTTGTGTGGTAGCTAAAGCCAATGGTCGTTTTCGCAAAGACGTATTGTGCTCTACTGTAAAGTAGTTTTATTGCCTGTGACGGCAAATTCATTTTGCTGGCTTGAGTTTTTGTGGGTTTTCCTTAAAAGTGTTCATCGGTGTATGTGCTAGTGAGTCCGTTTGTGAAACCCACATAACAAGACTGGTAACGCAGCTAATGCCACTGTCATTTTCTAGCTTACTGAAAAAATCACGCCTGCACCCTTGTCACCTGTATTATAATCGTGCTTGTTTAGGTGGTTTGTCTGTTTATTTAGTCGAGGTATTCGTCTGAGGGAAAAACTTTAGGATTTCATAGTGACCTCTTTGTAATTCTAACTAGGAATATACGACCCTCCTACTAATATTGTTCCTTGGTGCCTGTCAGATATTAGCAGGAGGTATTAGTCCTGCTGGCTCATTCGCATGACATCTCCCCTAACAATTACTATTTTAGATCCCACACATAAATTTCAGGTTAACCTTCATCCAAGTACCAAGTAAAGTGTTGCTCTTCTTTAATCAATGTTTGCTTACCTATTTTATATCGCTCAATACTACCCTGATTCCCCACCTTCTTCAAATGTTTCAAATAAAAATTAAAATTTAATGCTCTTTAAGTTAAATTCAAACACTCACATCCCCCTCTTCCAATTCACTATTTACAGATAATTTCTAATCCGTATGCACTTCTGCTCTGTTCTTGTGATATTTTTGTGTTCCATTCTCTTCCTCCCACTTTAGATCTTTGCAGTTAACAATTGCAATTTAATACTTTTAAAGTCCCATTTAATCAGGTACCCTCTCCTACTAGCTGGGTACCTAGTAGAGGGTCCCTGGAAATACCTGGTGCCATTGATACTCCCATTTGAATATTTTTGGCCTGATGACCCACAATTTTTCAGGGGAGGCATAATTTTTAAGGGGGGAGGGTTATTAATTTTTAGATGGGGGTCGTAAACAATTGGTCCAAAGGGGGGTACCTCATTATTCACGTATGATGGTAAATGTTTTCAAGTTTATTGACATGATCTGTTGACAAGTTAGTCAAATTTCAAAGTTTTGCTTCATGGCTGGCTTGTAATGACTTAATTGCTGATAATGCTAATTAATTATGTGTCATTTGGTATGAAGGTGTTGTCTCTTTCTAAATACGTAACAAACCTACTTCAATGAAAATTCAAGCTTGTTAGTGAAATGTCAAAGTTTTGCTTTATGATAATCCCTTAATCAATTAATTATTCATTAATTTAAGCTGGTAAAGTAGATTTCTGAACCTGGCGTAATTTTTTGTCTCAATAACTTTCCTTTGAAAAAAAAAATTTTGTTAGTAAAATTTTAAACTTTTAGTACATAATTACTCATTAATTACGTATTTACGCATTACTTAGATTAGATATGTCATTATTTTGTAATACAAAGGTTGTGTATTGTTAACCAAAATATTCATGCAAAGTTTCGGAATGATAGCTTCAAAGATGAGGTCACGCCTTCAAAACTTAAACTGAATGAACACTCACCACCTGGTACGGAACAGAACATCGATTTTGGCAGGAAACTGAGCCTGGTGCCAGGCCTGTTGGGGAGCAAAGCGAGCCTGCAGGATAATGAATGGGTCCAAATATTTTGCGAAGCATAGCAGAGGACTTTTTTTTTTCCGCCACTGTATTGTGAGTCAGTAATTATTTTTCTCGAAAATAATTTTTTTTAATTTATGCTCAGTAAATGTCTCTGAAGAAGAAGCTGCTCATCAAAATGGTCAGCGTATGGAAAATATGCGCAGTCTTTGTCGTAGTTCCGACTATTGTTGGTTGAACGTTATTTGTTGAGTTCGTGAGAAGTCATGACACAGAAATAGGAATGAAATGGGTGAAAAAGTGATTCCAACTTTGATTTTCATTGAGATTGAATGAGCTGAATTCTGTTTAAAAAAAGAATACGTAATGATAACTAAGAAAACGTTTTGTCAAATTTTCAATACCAATAAACAACGTATCCAGATAACAGACCAAGGGATGTGCTATTAAATTTAGTGGGAAGATCGAAATTCGACTTGCGTAACAATGTAACAATGGCAGGCTGATACTCCCTCTGCATTACGCGAACTTACAACATTTACGCCATTTTCCAACAGAAGATGGAATTTATATTTTCTCAATTTATAAACGCCTGGGGCTTCCAGCTGCTTCTGCAACACAGAACTTATTTTCACAAACTGAAGCACAGCGGCTTAGGCACAGTATAGGTCAAGTTGAACCCAGTGTTCAAGCCTGAGAATATCAGGGCAGGGAGTAGTACCTGTTGTTATCAAAGCTGCTGCACTAAATGTGAGAAATGGTTACAGATGACATAAAAATGTTGTCAGATTTCTACCGTAATTTTTTAATCTCCTTTCCAACACTCGCAAGTGATTAAACTTCTTTGTTGATGTTTTTTAATGAACTTGTGCGCATATTTCCTTATTTCACTTTTTTGTAACTGATTGAAAAGCTTTATTTATATCCCTGAATGTAAGCATGTTTTATTTTGAATTTTTTGCCAGGAAAACCGTTATAACCTGGTGGGATTTTTTTAAAGGAAAGCTTTTCTTATTTGAATCTGTTTGTACACACGAGTGCCGACGTTTCTTCAGCCTCACTGCGAAAGAAATTTGATATTAAACTAATAAAGGAATGTTTGAATGAAAATGAAATAAGTCAGCACAAAGGGCCTAATCAAAAAAGCAAACGCCCTTCCTTTAGTTTAAAATAGCAACATAACTTGAACAATTCCTCCCCCCTTTATCCAACAGAATTCGTTGGAATTTATTGCATAAGTTTTACAAAATTGTTTGATGACATAGGCCTATTGGTATTTGAAGAATTAGCGTACCAGCAGGGTGTTTCTGTCTGTTAGTATCAACTAGCCCTCAAGGTAGTAAGAAAGGGGAAACCAAATTGGTATTTGTAATTGCTTGGATGCCGCTATGGTTAAAAACTTTACCACAGCCTTTCGTCAATCACGATAGATTTTATATCACTTTTCCCCGCAGGTTTGTGGGGCAACATTTTCACCGTGAATATATATTTTCAGTCTGAATAAAATTGTAAAACCCAGTATTAGAACGGATGGATTTTTATTGTGTTTTTTCTAAAGTGTTGTCCAGGAAAAGGGATTGCCGTAAATGCCGGACCAGGAACTGACACTGAAGAAGTTTCAAAAGGAATAACACACACACACACACATATATATATATATATATATATATATATATATATATATATATATGAAGTTTGGTTGAGCACTCTATTTGAGATGGGAAACTGTTGTTAGCGTAATGCAATGCTCACTGCGCATGCGTAGTTTGAGCACTCTGGCAGGATTCCAGAATAACCCTTTAACCTCTGTTTGCTCCGCCAACATGGCCAGAGAGTTATTTCTCAGAAGCTCTGTGCTGCACTGATGAGCCCCACAAAGGGCGAAACAGTTCTGTCTGCAGATTGAGTATATATGATTATATTATTATATATATGATTTAAAAGAGTGAGTTCCTGTTTCATCATAGTTTTTTTCCCTAAATTTGTGTGCATTGTTTTGCCCTTTTTAGCAATTTCATACGCATATCACTTCCGTATAGGTTTGGCGATACACATTCTATCATTTGCAGAACGGTATCGACTGACTATTGAAAACACTAAAAAATAATGGAGTAGTGTGGAGGTGTCGAAGGATGACTATACATCATATAATTATAACCATCATCGTCACCATCATTATCATCACCATTTAAGTTCACGGCCATTCGCCCGTAGATACACTTCGGTGTTTTCCACTAGACGTTTCCAAATTGCTCTGTTAGCCGCAGTTCTTTTAGAACTACATGCAGACAGGTTTCTCAATTCCTTTATATTAGCTATCCTGTTTTTTCTTAATCTTCCTCTTCCTATCTTTTCGGGTACCCTGCCGTGTATAATAGTATTAGGTAAACTGAGTTGGTCAGGATTACGAGTAACATGTACGAATCATTGCAATTTCCTCCTTTTGACAGGGGAGAGCAACGTTTCATGGTTGCCACTTTTGTAAGCAATTTCGTCTTTCAATCTTTCGTTTGTTCTTCATGCAGTAAATTGTACTTCCAAAAGGTTTCGGTTGCACTTCATTTCGAAGGGATTTATTCGTCATTCTGAGTCATCGTTCCAGAGTCCACGATTCACAATCATACGTCATTGCAGACAATACCATTGTCCTCATGAATCATACTTTTGTTTTGACTATTTTCATAGATGGTGCTCAGTTTTGCCAGTATTACTGTTGCTACTCCAATGCGAGTTTTGCACTTAGTTAGAGAATGTAAATGGCTACTGATTTGACTTGCCAAATATTGCAAACAGTTCGCTCCAGTCCTTGATTTTAAACAGTTATTGGATCGTGTAATTTCACATCTTTTGTAGATGTAATTTATCACCTTGGTCTTCTCTGTTCTTACCTCAATGGCATAATTCCTGGTTGTTGTAACCAGTCTTTTCGCAAGATCACCCAGTTCATCCTCACTTTGTGCAATAAATTGAAGTTTAGCTGTTTAATTAGCAAAGAATGAACCAAACCCAGTAACAACGGTAAGACGTGTTAGACAATGTTGCGTCCTCCCTCTATTGCTTTTTGATTTTAACGTTGAAGCAAAAGGAAGAGAGTCTGTTGAATCATTAAGTGATCGTGTAAATGTTGGAGGTAATGTTATCCAAGCAGTTGGGTTTGGAGACGACCAGGCAATAGCAGCATCTTCTGAAAGCAATTTGAAGAGAATAATGACATCTTTGAATAAGTAGTAGGAAGATATGGCATAAAGATAAACATAAAAAAGGTTGAAGATCATGAGGATTGGAAGTATAAAAGCTGTAATGAATCTGATCAGTAATAGTGAAAGACTTTTATAGTATGCTATTGTGTGGCTGGAAGGCGTGGGCCATGACAGGAAAAGAAACTGATAGTTTTTGAGATTTTGAAATATGAACATGGAGAAAGATGTAGAAGCTTAGCTGAAAGGGCAGAGTAAGCGATGCGAAGGTACTGAGAAGAATTGAAGAATTAAATCAAAATTTAAAAAGAAATGGGTAGCACATAATCCCAGACACATAAGCTTACTAAAGACAATAATAGACGGGAGAATGGAAAAGATAAAGAGGGAGAGGAAACCCACAAATGGATATGCCTCATATGATCATAGAAGGAGGCTTTGTTAAATTTAAAAGGAAAGCTCGAACAAAAGATTGCTGTGATAATCAAAACTGCTTTACAGAATTCTAGAAGAAGATCGACTAGGATATTCTTCTTACGAGAAATATGTAATACGGAAACGTACTTTTTACTTTCTTCTGGACGATGACTGCGCCTGCTCTTCCACATTGTAATGCTTTCGTAGACGAGAAGAACCCATGGTGCTAAGGATTTTCAGTTTAATGGTTACGCTGTGAAGGGAGTACGACAGTCATCATATTATTTATTGCGGAGAAGACCTCTCCCACCCACATACATTCGACAGACGAATAGAAACATGTCGCTTGATTAAATGAAGCTTCATCTTGATGAGGATTCGAACAGAGGAAACGACAGAAGAGTAACTTAATGATCGTACCTAGTTAAATAAAAGAAAGCCCAGTTAATGACGGCAGAGCAGTTGCCGGTCACTGACAAAGAAACTAAATTGTAACAAATATAGAGGGATACAACTTTTGAAGGACACAGTATAAGTCAACGAATTTACGCAGGGTAACAGTTAACTGGTGACTGATAACCCCTCGTGACATCCTATTTAATTTTGAAATGGTTCGCCCAAACTAAGGCATGGAGTTTCGGTCCTCTTAATGGGGAAAATAATTGAATAATGTCATAGAGAAAAAACAACCGTTTTCAATAGAATTGTAAAGGTAATCAAATGTGCTCTTTAATGCTGAGACATTCTTGATGGGTATTACAGAAAGAAAGACATTGCTGAAAAATATAATGCAAGGATACAGTGTCTGTCGTCGAGGACAAACGATTTTGGAGGGAACATCTGGCAAAACAGAGCCGTTTGCACATGCAGTTAAGCTACTGTCTATAACCCCTACCCTTTTGTGTTTGAGAATTTTGCCATTAATGTCACGGTAAGAGCACTGTACGCTCTTGACGTTGCTACTTCAGTTGAATCTAAAGAGAACGGTCAAGTAGCAGGAAAAATGGAAGGAAAATGAAAATGACCTTTTACTATACAGAGATTTTAGTGCTGTATATTACCCAGGGAAGGAATTAGGAAATAGTGATCAAACATGCAAATAGGCAAGATACCCAACAAGTTGAAATGCTTTATTATTCGCATTTAGTGCTTATGGAGCATGGTAATGAATTATGGGTAGGTAATACAAGACAGGACGAGTAAATCCTAAAGGAAAGGGAGAGAAGCTTGCGAAATATAGTGTGATAACTGAAAGCCCCTCAGCCAGAGAATAACGATATACCTGCGCTATAGCGTAGTTGAACAATATGAATAAAATTACATGTGGACGATCCATAAAGAAACGTAGACACGACCAATATCATGGAATATCAAGATCTCTTAAAAAGACGATTAATGTGAGTAATTAATAGCTAAAAATGTGCCATCACTGTGAAGTGTTAGTTCTGCCTTGTGATAAATCAATGTGGTCATCATACTGATTTTGCTTTGAGACTGATCTTTAAGAAGTACAAACACATCTTCTAATAAAAGACCTTCTACCCATGAAAGTATTCCAGATCTTCTACATCTGTTGANAGCCAGAGAATAACGATATACCTGCGCTATAGCGTAGTTGAACAATATGAATAAAATTACATGTGGACGATCCATAAAGAAACGTAGACACGACCAATATCATGGAATATCAAGATCTCTTAAAAAGACGATTAATGTGAGTAATTAATAGCTAAAAATGTGCCATCACTGTGAAGTGTTAGTTCTGCCTTGTGATAAATCAATGTGGTCATCATACTGATTTTGCTTTGAGACTGATCTTTAAGAAGTACAAACACATCTTCTAATAAAAGACCTTCTACCCATGAAAGTATTCCAGATCTTCTACATCTGTTGAGGTAGGGTTTGTTTTCCAAACATTTTCCCTCGAAATAACCCCACACCGTTTAAGCGCATTCTGGAAGTAAACTGCTCTTGTTAATGAAAAACGTTCAACAAGGATTACCAATTTTTATTCAAGAGAAGATGTAGACTTAGATCCTCCAACATCCGGGGATACATCGGGCAGCAGTCGACTCTCACCGAACTCGGTCGGCTGCCTGTCTTTCAACTCCAGTCCAGGTATTCCATGCTCTCTTGTTCGTCTTCATGTGAAAAGCTTTTATATAAAATATGCTTGGTATAAGTGATTACTTGTGGAGAAATTTATAAAAACCACCTGTTTTTTATTTGAACGTTTTAAATTTAAAAAAGGATGGAAGGGAGGGTTTCTTTTCACAAATTGCATTGTCGCTTGACTCCTTTAAGTATTTTATGTTCTCCGTGAATTATTGTCACTTAAACCCTAAAAATTATGAGCCCAAGATTTACACGAGCAAGTCTGACAGGTTTGTTCAGGCGGTTATCTATGAAAAAAAAATGTCATTAGTTAAATTGTTTTAAAAGATGTGGGGAAAAGAAATAGGTCATCGAGTGTCTCGTGCCAACCTGCAGCAGGTTGACATCGTTAATTTGGGCCAAACTATTGAGGTGACATTATCACGTTCTTAATTAATGTTAACATGGGTACAAAGAAACCGCGCAAATCTGATTATAATCCTCAAAAGTGCTTTGTTTGTGTTAAATCCCTAATTGGTTTACAGGATTAACAACAGCCATATCTGACCTCCCACTTGAAGCTGAAGAACATCTGGGATATCTGTGTATTCCACTTGTTGCTTTGTGCTGTTTTAAGTACAGAAATTTGTTACATATTATTAGGTACACTGTATTACAGGGACTTAATCTCTGGAATTTTTTTCGGTTTGCATTGCATGGCGGCACTTGATTTCCCCTGTGAAGGTGAAAATACTTCCGCTGTCAGAGAAATTTGAAGGTTAATGACCTGAACATAATCCAGACGGTGCATTGATGTAAATCTGCTTATAACCAAGAAAAATTTAAGTTTGCAAGCTATCCTTTAAGTGTTCGAAACTCCTGACATTGTAATGGCACATGATGCATCACTTTATGTTGCAGAAGACACAGTTGGATTTAAGGCAAACCTTGATCCCACTTTTCTTTGGATAAACAAAATTACATTTCTCTAAACTTCAAAAAAAACTACAGCATGGAATTTGTAAACCCCTCTTTAAACAGGATAACAGAATTGAAATCAAATAACAAGCCCTACCTTGTTTTTGTGCGATATGTTGCTCGCACACACACACACACACACACATATATATATATATATATATATATATATATATATGTATGTATGTGTGTGTGTGTGTGTGTGTGTGTGGCTGTGTCATTTGAACAAAGGATTATAGTTTTTGCAGAGTAAATAATAACTGGCAAAAGAGGTCAGTCCCTGCCCTCTAGGTTTTGTTTTGTTTAGGTACGCATTTTTGATCTGCTGCGGTTTCTTTGCGACTTAAAATTTTCGTACGATAACAAATTTTCGAAAAATGAAAAATTCTCGAAGCACTCTAAGGTTGTTTTTTATACACGTTGAAATTACATTTGTCTGTGGTATTACGTCACCGCTTAACTTTTGCCTATTTCCCCAATAGCACAGCTACAATAGAAACACTCAAAACTGTTTATTTGGGTTATTGTACAAGAAATCCACAATAACAGTTATGACATACAGAAAGTATTCCCGTAGCCTATAAAAATACAGCAAGCAGATTTGCCGATATCTTGCACGATAAGATATAAGGGCCATAAACACCAGGGACTCAAAACAATTATTTATTTCCCATGCTGAAAAAAATGTTTTCTCCAATTGATATCTGCACTGTCTTCATTTTCTTTGTTTATTTTTAACTAAGACGTAACTTTCCAGATAATTTTTACGACATTTATGTAAGTTGTCTTTGAATCAGACCAGCTTTGTGTTTCTTTTCTTCATCATCATGCTATATCTTTTCTACTTCCGTGATGGTTAGTTCAATTCCACTGCCCAAACGTCCTATGACAATCGGTATTACTTTCACCTTGCATTCCAGCTATCTTTCCCTTAGTGTAGTTAGTTGACTCATTTTTTCAAATATTTGTTGGTCAGCTTGACTTAGGTGTGGACAAACCATGTCAAAGCAATATAATATTTTTAACTTTATCTTTTCATGCCGAGCCAGGTGTTTTTCTTCCTTTTGTTCCCAAATGGTATTCCTAAATGGCATTCGAATTTCCACACCAGCGTCGCGTACACATTCTTAAGACAAAATTCTTTTCTTCTTAAATAAACGGCTCTTTGGCGTGAGACATATTTTGACTCAGCCAATGTGACACCAAAGATCGTAATGGATGTTGTGTTGTGACTAAACGTCGTTTTCATCCGAAGGCTATATCTAGTTGGCACATTATTAAGAAACTTCTCCCATTAACATGCTCAAGCCTGATGATGGGAGACGTATCCTTCGAAAAGTAGCTCAGAAAAAGTGTACGACTCACGGCAGGATAAATACCACATCACAGAAAATATCGAAGTTGTTCACCATTTCTCCCTTCTTTTTAGTGACTATAGTTTGTGTGACAACAGTGCCAGGTTTTCCAGGTCTTATCTTTGGACCACACGTAGCGCATATCTTTTGCACAATTTCTTATGTATCACTCTCCCAACTCCATTTTGTCTTCATTTGTATTGACATTATTATTATCAGGATCATCATCATTGTTTTAGGGTTTTTTTCATTAATATCGAGTGGTTACACATCATCTAGTGACGGATGAGTTTAAAACCCACATTCAGCGCCCAGCAACAATCCAGGAAAGTTGAATGCAGCCACATGTACTGTAGCCACAAGAGTGAGGTAAAATATAAAACCAACTCAAAATGGCAATTTCACTTCAACCTTGCAAGTGGTGCCTCACGACCAGTGAGGAAAGGCACTTTGCTCAAGCGGTTGTTGTTGTATGACAACAACTCATGACTACAACACTCTCCACTCCTAGCCTGATAGCTGACATTACATGGAAAGATATCTTAGTACTGGCACTAAGCCTGGTAATGCAGGATTGAATTCAGACTGGATATTTGTTATTGCCCTGTTTGGTCACAAAAATAACAACACATAGGCACCAAAAGTCATGTTGTTATGTATGCCAAAGGGCATACATAACATACATCATTATCATTATTATTATTATTATTATTATTATTATTATTATTATTATTATTATTATTATTATTGAGTGGTGGAGCAATACGAGCCCATG
>RDPX01000027.1:4139147-4191238 GCA_003991215.1 Morbakka virulenta
ATGTGCAACGCTTTGAACATCGACAACAAACACGAGCGCTTTCTTTCAACCAAACTTTCCAACATAATCATTCGCACCACATACTACATATTCTGTCGTAGAAATAAACCATGGACCAGCCCTGAACTATTGTCGCTTTATTGATATTGTTAGTAAAATATTTAATTTTGATTTTGTTAAATAGGCAAGCCAATGCAAACTACCTTGATTAGTGAGGTTTGTAATTGTATATGTTCAGATGAAAAAATAAAAAGTTTCCATTATTAATATTATTATTATTAAGATAGAACATCAGCCTTTTGTTGTTGTTCTACGGGCATTTTTTGATTGAAAATGAAAGTTAACCGCGTGAAGGGGGTCACATCGTTAAGGAATGATTCCACGCCCAGTAGAGAGGCCCTTGGGTCTCAAGGGCACCAGACCGTTATCCAGCAATTGAGGCCAAACAAGGAAACTATCAGAATTGGGACATGGAATGTGAGAACAATGTATCGGAGTGGGAAGTTAGAAAATGTTCTTAGCAAAACGAGGAGGAACAAAGCTGCAGAACCTGATGAGATTGTTACAGAAATGTTAACATCATTAAAAGACTT
Organism: Morbakka virulenta; assembly: GCA_003991215.1. NCBI lineage: Eukaryota > Metazoa > Cnidaria > Cubozoa > Carybdeida > Carukiidae > Morbakka > Morbakka virulenta. The sequence goes on from RDPX01000027.1 coordinate 4,139,741, forward strand.
TGCAATTGAGAGGTTGACAGAGCTGATAAACGAAGTGTATGATAGTGGTAATATACCAGAGGATCTAGGGCATGGATGGGATCACTGGTCCACAACACTCTACTCAATCTCTCACTTATGGCTCCAAATAGTCGGTTGTGCACGTCGGCAACCTACTATGCTGCCGCGACCAGTTGGGCATCCAATCTTGCGATACGAAATTTGGAAAGAAACTCGGACTTATCTTCGGATTTTGGAACGTGCATACCCTGCTGGACAACGAAGGTCTGGAAGAAAGAAGAACCGCCACTATTGATCGCAAGCTTCGTGACTACCCTTTGGGAGACAAGGGTGCAAGAGGAGTCCAGCATGGAGGAACTCGGCGCAGGCTACACTTTGTTCTGGATAGGTAAACCTGAAGGTGTGCCTCGCACTTCAGGTGTAGGCTTTGCCATCCGCACACCACTGGCACGCAACCTTGAGACACTCCCACGAGGAATATCAGACAGGATAGTGGTGCTATGACTGAAACTAGAAAAAACCGACTACGCAACCATCATCAGCGCCTATGCACCGACCATGACGCACACCGATGAAAGCAAAGGGGCATTCTACGAAGAACTCAACAGTGTCATCTTGGCTACACAGAAAAAGGACAAGTTGATTATACTTGGCGACTTTAATGCACGTGTAGGAGCGTACCACACTATGTGGCCAAAGATTCTGGGTCAGCACGGTCAAAGCAAGTACAATGGAAACGGAAATTTCTTGCTGTCTATATGCGCAGCTCATGACCTTTGCATTACCAACACCTTATTCCTGCAGGCCAACAAGCACAAAACAACCTGGAAGCACCCTAGATCTAAACACTGGCACCTGCTAGACTATATCATCGTACGCCAGCGTGATAGGAGGGACTATATAACACGTGCAATGAGAGGCAGTGGTTGGCTGTCAGACCATCTTCTTCTTAGAAGTAAAATGAATCTGGAGCTTGTGCGACCTGAGAGGAGACAGCGCCAACGTCATGTGGAAAAGATTGACGTCAAAGCGATCGCTTGTGATGATAAGGCACAGGACCTGCAAGCCCTATTACACACCAGACTTAGCTCAATCAACACTCTTGCTGACGAAAATATGGACATCGAACAATTGTTGACCGACTTTCGGCAGATAACCCTTGGAGCCGCAACCCAGGGCTTGGGCTTTGTGAAAAGGAAACACCAAGAGTGGTTCGACGTGAACGATGCTGAAATCTCAGACATTCTACAAGGGATCCACGAGGCACACCGTACGTATATCGGGAGCAAACATTCACCGTCCCTCAGGAAAGCATACGTGGAATGCAAAAGAGCTGTTCAGAAGTGTTTAAGAGCCATGAAGAACAAATGATGGAAAGATAAAGCCATACAATTACTGGAGGCAGCTGAAGCACATAACACCAAGGCACTCTTTGATGGACGTCTGTTTACGGACCAAGAACAAATGGATCAACTCCTATCCTCTCAGCCGAAAACACCACATTGCTGACGGATAAAAAAGAAATACTGTCCAGATGGGTTGATTACTTCAACTTGCTACAGAACAAGAAGTCTACCATATGTGATGATGCAATACGCGATATTCCCACATTGCCAGCCCTGGAAGAGTTAGATATCGGGAAGTCACCAAGGCCATTAAGCAACTGTCTATTTGTAAAGCAACAGGCCCCGATGGAATACCCGCAGAAATGTACAGATGTGGTGGCGCACACATGGCTTCTGCGTTAATGAAACTTTTCATACCATTCTGGGCAACGGGTGACGTTCCGACGATGCGTCGATAATTCACCTGTATAAACGCAAAGGGAACAAGGCTCAGTGTGACAATCATCGGGGTATATCTCTATTATCAATTGCAGAGAAGATTTTAGCGAGTCATCTTGAACCGTCTTACATCCCACGTCATCGACAAGTATACCCAGAATCACAGTGTGGTTTTTGCAGCGGACATGGCACTGGTGATATGGTCTTTGCCTTCAGACAACTTCAAGAGAAATGTTTGGAGGAGAACAAACTTCTCTACACAGTTTTTGTGGATCTTACCAAGGCGTTTGATACGGTTAGCGGAGAAGGCCTGTGGAAAATCCTTCATAAGATTGGCTACCCACCAAAGCTTATTGCCATCATTAGATCATTCCACGAGGGCATGAAAGGTCGAGTGTTTGACAACGGAACCTTTTCGGAACCATTCGACATACCCAATGGCTCCAAACAAGGATGCGTCCTAGATCTCACTCTCTTTGAGATAATCTTTGCCATCATGCTCCAGTACGCATTTCGCAAGTTGGACCTGCAAGTAATGTGCGATGGTGGAATCTTCAACATAGGGCGTTTTTCTGCTCGCACAAAGATGACTGTAATCGTCGTCAGAGACTTGTAGTTTGCAGATAACTGCGCACTCTCTGCTCACAGTTTAGAAGAAATCCAAATAATAGTAGACAGGTTTGCAGACGCTGCGAAAACGTTTGGTCTCACAGTAAGCCTGAAGAAAACAGAAGTAATGTTTCAACCTTGTCCTGGCGTTTCTCATCAAGATCCTGTCGTCGAAATTGAAGTCACCATGCTCACGTCTGTAAAGAACTTTTGCTATCTTGGTAGTGTTATGCCACATAACGGTTCGCTAGACGAGGAGATAAATTAGCGCATATCCAAAGCCAGCATAGCTTTCGGACGCCTTACCGACAGACAGAAGAGTAACGATGTCAAACTGGGCACAAAAATCACTGTGTACAAATCCGCTGAACTATCCTCTCTGCTGTACTGCTGTGAAACGTGGACCCCCTACAGGAAACATATTTGCCAGCTTGAAGCATTTCACATGCGCTGCCCTGGACGAATATGCAATATTCGCTGGCAAGACCGAGTCACCAACACAGACGTCTTAGAAAAGTGCGACATAACAAGTATTGAAGCTATGATAATGAAGTCTCAGCTGCACTGGTCGGGACAGGTTCGACGCATGAACGACGACCGAATTCCCCAAGTTCTGTTTTATGGACAGCTCAAAGGTTATCGTCCTGAAGGACGCCCACGTCTATACAAAAATAACCTGAAGTCCATAATGAAAACGTGCCAAATAAATTCCGCAAGATGGGAAGACGTCTGCCTCTACCTTTCCTCTTGGCGGGGCCAGTGCCACTCAGCAGTCCAAAAATTCGAATATAAGCGCATTGCTAATGTCAAGCTGAAGAAACAAGCAAGGAAATTCAACAACGGAACCTTCGAGTGCACCAAGTGCGGCAAAAAATATCTTTCCCGGATCGGCCTCAATTCGCATGAAAGGGCGCACCAGCGTCGAGACGCTCATCCGTCGTAGTGACGGGAGACTCCATCTATCCACCAGAGGATCTTAGCAATTCAATTTTTATTGCTTTGCCCAAAAACCTGCTCCAATAGAATGTGAGTTGCACCGAGCCTTTAGCCTATAAGTCATTTAGTCAAACTGATTTTGAATATCATTATGCAGAGGGCTTGCGGAAAAGTCAGACAAGAGATGGGTAGAGAACAGTGTGGATTCATGAAGGATACTGGAACAAGAAATCCTATCTTTATGGTACGGATGCTGTCAGAGAGAGCAATAGAAATGCAAAGAGATCTGTATGTTTGTTTTATTGATTACACCAAAAGCATTTGATAGGGTGCAGCATGAAAAGCTATTCAGTGATCTTGAGGGATTATACCTGGATGGGAAGGTTTACGCTTTATACGAAATCTATACTGGGGTCTGCTTGTATGAGAGTGGATAATGAGATGAGTGTTTACATCAAGCTTAAAAGAGGAGCAAGCTAGGGGTGTGTGTTTTCACCTGATTTATTCAACCTTTATGGTGAAAAGATTTTCGAGGCATGGAAGATTTGGAAGGTTTTTCTGTAGAAGATCATAATTTGAACAATATACGATTTGCAGATGACTCAACACAGGTTGCATGCTCAGAAAAAGGTTTACAAAGGCTACTAAATTAAGTAGTTGACCAAAGTAGGAGCAAAGGGCTGGAAATAAATCGCAGGAAAACAGTATGCATGGTAATAAGTAAGAGCCAACGTCCCATGTGCAAGTTGTATATTGGAACTGACCCCATAAAACCAGTTGAAGTTAAATTACTGAGGTAGCTACATAACAGAGAATGGAAAGTGTGATCTAGAAATCAAGAGAAGGATAGGGATTGCAAAAGGTACTTCTGAAAGATCACGGAAGCTCTTAAAACACCGCAAAATGTCAATGGCTACAAAGAAGAGGGTACTGGAAGCCTATGTAACATCTACTCTGTTATATGGTTGTGAGTGCTGCACAATATCATCATAAATGCAAAAGAGACTAGAAGCTGTTGAAATGTGGTTTTACAGGAGAATGATGAGAATAACATGGGCAGACCATCAAACAAATTAGGCAGTTTTGAGGAAAGCTGGAGCAGAAAGGTCTCTGATAAAAACAATCCGTGGAAGGAAGATGAGGTTTATCGGATATATCATGAGAAAGGAAGGACTAAAAAATCTTACCCTTACAGGTCATATTGAAGGTAAAAGAAGCAGAGGAAGAATTAGATTAACATAGTTGGGAAGTCTCAAGTGCCATATTAAAAAGTGTATATCAGCAAGTTGAGAGAGAGAGAGAGAGAAATATATATATATATATATATATATATGTATATATATATATATATATATCGTCGTTTCTGTTGTGCTCTGTTTTGCAATCTGTTTTGGGAAATTCCATGAAACTTCCTGTTCCCTGACTAAAGTATGTTCACTGGCTGATGCACGCAACATTTTTCGCCATTTTCAACCCCACAGTTTTTGCATAGTTTCCATGAAATTATTTTTGTGACATTCTTTTGCTTTAAGTTCTTATACTCTGCCTGTGCTAGGTTAGGACATTCTGAGACAATGTATGCCACCATCTCATCCTCTGTGCCACAATATAATGGAAACACATATTTACAGTACATGTTATTCGCACGTGATGCCTAATACTGAGCTCCAACAACTGTGCTGTCTTTCCTTTAAAGTAGCCTATTTGTTACCAATCACCACGATTTACTGCCTCTTTTTCTTCGGTCTCTTTTTTAACTATCCATGTAGTCTTTTCCATATATTCAATTTCATGTTTCGTTTGTGTTTCGTCTTTACCATGTTCACATCTATTGTTCTCAATTGCACCATTTCTATTAATTGTCATAGTATCACCTCCCCGGAATTCTGTAGATGTTTTCAAAACCCATTAATTCCTATTCTTACGGAATCTTCTATTCCAAATATACCTCTTCCACATTTAGCTCGTTTTAATTGCCATCAATCAGCAACTGCTTTTGGATGGTGTGCTCCATACATCGTTAGCATTTTCCTTGTTGTTTGGTCCAACGCTTGCAACTCTTCCTTTGCCCATCCTGTGATATCTGCTCCATATCTTATGATTGATACTGCTCTTTAGTTAATAGCTGATATTATATTTCTGTAATCTAGTTTCGACTTTGAGATGGTTCTGTGTCTTCACACATACCTTTGCTTACTTGATCCTTTATCTACTCGTGGTTTGTTTCATCCTCTTTCACTATTCTTAAATAAATATAACCATTTCCTTCATTAATACATTTCATACTGATTCCTTTTAGGCATATTAACCCCTTCTCCTATAACAATTTTTCCTCAATTCATAATTGAAACAGCACTCTTCGGCCATCCAAATTCTATTCTTGTATCATTCGAAAATGCTCTGACTGCATTCACTAAGTTATATATTTGCTCTTTCTTCTTTGCAAACAGCCTGAGATCGTCCTTAAATAATTATTTAAGGACGATCTCAAGCTGTTTGCAAAGAATAAAGGTCAATCATTTACCTTAATAAATGGTTGATATTCTCTTCTCCCGTTTTCAATTGATGGAATGTCTTCGTTTTTCATAACATCAACGTCAGTGGAATCAACACAAAAGTGGAGATAAACTATCTCCTTGAAATATACCATGTCTAATTCTTACTCGCCCTGATCTTTGGACGCTAGAAGTCAGCTCTGTGTTCTATTGCTTCATGCTGCAACTAATAAAGCGTCTCACATTTATTGTAACTCGAAACATCGTTAGTGAATTTTCTATCCAAAAATGAGGCACCATATCGTACGCTTTACAATAATCAACCCATGCTACCCCAAATTATGTGCGTCTATTGAGATAATTGATCCTTTGTGCCCCTACTTCCTTTTCTGCAACCTGTCGGCTCACACGTCAGGAAATCATTTGCTTTCAAACTGCAGTAGAGTTCTGTAACTGATACAGCCCATCCCCCCCCCCCCCCCCCCCCCCCCCCCCCCCCCCCCCCCCCCCCCCCCCCCCCCCCCCCCCCCCCCCCCCCCCCCCCCCCCCCCCCCCCCCCCCCCCCCCCCCCCCCCCCCCCCCCCCCCCCCCCCCCCCCCCCCCCCCCCCCCCCCCCCCCCCCCCCCCCCCCCCCCCCCCCCCCCCCCCCCCCCCCCCCCCCCCCCCCCCCCCCCCCCCCCCCCCCCCCCCCCCCCCCCCCCCCCCCCCCCCCCCCCCCCCCCCCCCCCCCCCCCCCCCCCCCCCCCCCCCCCCCCCCCCCCCCCCCCCCCCCCCCCCCCCCCCCCCCCCCCCCCCCCCCCCCCCCCCCCCCCCCCCCCCCCCCCCCCCCCCCCCCCCCCCCCCCCCCCCCCCCCCCCCCCCCCCCCCCCCCCCCCCCCCCCCCCCCCCCCCCCCCCCCCCCCCCCCCCCCCCCCCCCCCCCCCCCCCCCCCCCCCCCCCCCCCCCCCCCCCCCCCCCCCCCCCCCCCCCCCCCCCCCCCCCCCCCCCCCCCCCCCCCCCCCCCCCCCCCCCCCCCCCCCCCCCCCCCCCCCCCCCCCCCCCCCCCCCCCCCCCCCCCCCCCCCCCCCCCCCCCCCCCCCCCCCCCCCCCCCCCCCCCCCCCCCCCCCCCCCCCCCCCCCCCCCCCCCCCCCCCCCCCCCCCCCCCCCCCCCCCCCCCCCCCCCCCCCCCCCCCCCCCCCCCCCCCCCCCCCCCCCCCCCCCCCCCCCCCCCCCCCCCCCCCCCCCCCCCCCCCCCCCCCCCCCCCCCCCCCCCCCCCCCCCCCCCCCCCCCCCCCCCCCCCCCCCCCCCCCCCCCCCCCCCCCCCCCCCCCCCCCCCCCCCCCCCCCCCCCCCCCCCCCCCCCCCCCCCCCCCCCCCCCCCCCCCCCCCCCCCCCCCCCCCCCCCCCCCCCCCCCCCCCCCCCCCCCCCCCCCCCCCCCCCCCCCCCCCCCCCCCCCCCCCCCCCCCCCCCCCCCCCCCCCCCCCCCCCCCCCCCCCCCCCCCCCCCCCCCCCCCCCCCCCCCCCCCCCCCCCCCCCCCCCCCCCCCCCCCCCCCCCCCCCCCCCCCCCCCCCCCCCCCCCCCCCCCCCCCCCCCCCCCCCCCCCCCCCCCCCCCCCCCCCCCCCCCCCCCCCCCCCCCCCCCCCCCCCCCCCCCCCCCCCCCCCCCCCCCCCCCCCCCCCCCCCCCCCCCCCCCCCCCCCCCCCCCCCCCCCCCCCCCCCCCCCCCCCCCCCCCCCCCCCCCCCCCCCCCCCCCCCCCCCCCCCCCCCCCCCCCCCCCCCCCCCCCCCCCCCCCCCCCCCCCCCCCCCCCCCCCCCCCCCCCCCCCCCCCCCCCCCCCCCCCCCCCCCCCCCCCCCCCCCCCCCCCCCCCCCCCCCCCCCCCCCCCCCCCCCCCCCCCCCCCCCCCCCCCCCCCCCCCCCCCCCCCCCCCCCCCCCCCCCCCCCCCCCCCCCCCCCCCCCCCCCCCCCCCCCCCCCCCCCCCCCCCCCCCCCCCCCCCCCCCCCCCCCCCCCCCCCCCCCCCCCCCCCCCCCCCCCCCCCCCCCCCCCCCCCCCCCCCCCCCCCCCCCCCCCCCCCCCCCCCCCCCCCCCCCCCCCCCCCCCCCCCCCCCCCCCCCCCCCCCCCCCCCCCCCCCCCCCCCCCCCCCCCCCCCCCCCCCCCCCCCCCCCCCCCCCCCCCCCCCCCCCCCCCCCCCCCCCCCCCCCCCCCCCCCCCCCCCCCCCCCCCCCCCCCCCCCCCCCCCCCCCCCCCCCCCCCCCCCCCCCCCCCCCCCCCCCCCCCCCCCCCCCCCCCCCCCCCCCCCCCCCCCCCCCCCCCCCCCCCCCCCCCCCCCCCCCCCCCCCCCCCCCCCCCCCCCCCCCCCCCCCCCCCCCCCCCCCCCCCCCCCCCCCCCCCCCCCCCCCCCCCCCCCCCCCCCCCCCCCCCCCCCCCCCCCCCCCCCCCCCCCCCCCCCCCCCCCCCCCCCCCCCCCCCCCCCCCCCCCCCCCCCCCCCCCCCCCCCCCCCCCCCCCCCCCCCCCCCCCCCCCCCCCCCCCCCCCCCCCCCCCCCCCCCCCCCCCCCCCCCCCCCCCCCCCCCCCCCCCCCCCCCCCCCCCCCCCCCCCCCCCCCCCCCCCCCCCCCCCCCCCCCCCCCCCCCCCCCCCCCCCCCCCCCCCCCCCCCCCCCCCCCCCCCCCCCCCCCCCCCCCCCCCCCCCCCCCCCCCCCCCCCCCCCCCCCCCCCCCCCCCCCCCCCCCCCCCCCCCCCCCCCCCCCCCCCCCCCCCCCCCCCCCCCCCCCCCCCCCCCCCCCCCCCCCCCCCCCCCCCCCCCCCCCCCCCCCCCCCCCCCCCCCCCCCCCCCCCCCCCCCCCCCCCCCCCCCCCCCCCCCCCCCCCCCCCCCCCCCCCCCCCCCCCCCCCCCCCCCCCCCCCCCCCCCCCCCCCCCCCCCCCCCCCCCCCCCCCCCCCCCCCCCCCCCCCCCCCCCCCCCCCCCCCCCCCCCCCCCCCCCCCCCCCCCCCCCCCCCCCCCCCCCCCCCCCCCCCCCCCCCCCCCCCCCCCCCCCCCCCCCCCCCCCCCCCCCCCCCCCCCCCCCCCCCCCCCCCCCCCCCCCCCCCCCCCCCCCCCCCCCCCCCCCCCCCCCCCCCCCCNCCTACCCTCTTTTCGATTAATCTAAGGTCGATCTGCGTCACTTTTTATGTAACTTTTTTATGCATGGTAAACAATTTCCAAGTTTTTCTATCAAGATCATTAACATCTATGTTCCAATTGATAATTCTAGCCCCGTACCTCAATTCTACCACTTCCCATGTATTGATAGGTTTGATCTAGTTTCTGCCATTCAGTTTGATTTTGAGAATCTATCCTATACACCATTTATACTCCTTTGCAAATTGCGGTTTCCTCTCTCTCTCTCTCACTTTCCTTGAAATCTGAGTCATCGGTACTAGACATAAAACAAATTGAAGTGATGAGGGACTATCACTTTGGAAAATACTTCTGATAACGACAAGCAGCTCTAATTTCCAGATCTTCATACTACATACTAGTAGTATTTTTGTAATGTCAGCCACTCCGAATAATTCTAAACACTCCTCAATTTAGCTGTGGGATATGTTTATACGCTTTGCGATAATCAATGCATACCACCGCTAGATTTGTTTTTCTTCTTTAACAATCCTTCAACACAGTCCTATCTGTCATAAGTTGGTCCTTTGTCACCTCTAGAATAAAACCTCTGAATAAGAAAAATATTTCTTTACAAATTCGTATAAAAAGTAAATATTAAAAAAAATTTTCATAAGATTTTTATAAAAAGTTTAAAATCTAGTAAAAAGGACAATTCATCCAATTTAACCAATAGAACGATTTAGAAACCATTATTAAGACAGCGCAAGATGCAAATATTCAAACGCACGAACATTGAAATCAATTTTGAGATATTCATGACAAAACGATTCAGATAGACAGGGCTCTTCTTAAATCATGTGATGTGCTACTGACAGCAATTTTCTTGATTTTTTGCAGTGATGGTTCACCTGGAATCTTTTCCAGGTATGCTTGTGTTACTTTCTTGATCAAGTCAACGACAACAACAACAACAACTGGGATGGTTTTGGTTTTAAGATGTGACATATTTCTTTTCAAACATTTTAGAGGAAACGTTTTTATCTGAAGTAACACTCATATCGATAAGCAGCCAGACTAAAACCCTGTGTCTTCCCTTTCAGTCAAGAGCTACGTAGCCACTGATGGGTTGCCTTTTTATCTACATCAGCACTCTTGAAACGAGGTACTAACTGCCCCTTGAGACTTTTATTTGTCGCCATTGATTTTCAATCTGCTTCATACCATAATCTTTTGTGTTTTTCATCGTTTTTCGTGCTATTTCCGTTGGTGATAACGTGTATCCGTTGTCTGGATCGACTTGCGATTCACGTGAAAACGTATTGGCTTCTTTGACAACAGAGTGTAATGTCTTAGTAATTTCATGTATGTTAACCAATTGTAACATCCAATCAACTATGTTATCTAGATATTGTGACAGACCAAAAGAAGAGGTTTTATAGAAAAGTTTTGTTTAATATCTCGCCCGTCTTTCTATTTATTTACGTACAATCGCTCTACATTATATTAAGGATGGTACATTTTATTGCACATAAATTGTTCTCCAATTTTAGTATCTAGCCCCCTCAACTCAGAAAGATTCCAATTTATCACGTTGAAGCTTTAAGTTACTACTGATACAGCTAAAGAGTTGATTGCAGTTATTTTGTTTTTAGAATTGAGTTCTCTCTTCTAAATCAATCTCGTCCTCCTAATACATTCTTTTCTTATTTTTTCTTTCATTTTTGCAAGCTGTATCCCGTCTCCTTCGTTAAAACCAAGATACTTGTATGTTCCTTCCTCATCCAGTTCTTTAATTACAATTAATTGTCTTGCTGAAAACTTGCTTTAGCACATTTTTTCGGCCCAAACTCCATCCCAATGCCATCACTAAAAGCCTGAACCCTTTTAAATAAACCTTCCGTTTCATCATCATTTTGAGCATATTATTTCAAATCACCTATAAAAAAAGCGTAGAAAGAGAGTCCCCTTAAAAAATTCCACACTTAATCCGCAGTCCATGAGAGGTCAAGGTACCACTAGGGTGGGAAAGAAAAAGATTGTTTTCCCCTAAAGTCATCGACGTTTTTAGAAAATCAATCAAAAAGGGAGCGATTTTAAAAAGTTCTAAACAACGTAAAATCCAAGGATAGGACACACAATCAAACGCCTTTTTATTTTCTGTGCATGCCGTACTTAAATGTTTATGCTTTGACTTCGTGTTTTCTAATATCATTTTACTGATCAATTGCTGGTCTTTACAGCCGTAAGAGCCTTTTCGATAACCCTATTGCTCAACGGGGAAAATGCCATGGTCCTCCATGTGAGGGTAAGTTCTCTCGGCAAAAATAGAAGTTAGCACTGTATGTGATGCTGTTGGTTGCATGTTATGGGTCGGTAGTTCTTAGGGTTAACAGTATCATTATTTTTAGCAAGCAGATAAATTGTGCCGAGACAGAACCTTTCAGGTATTGAGTTAATATTCGTTACTGTTAATATTCGACTAAAGTCGTGAACTAGTTTTGAGTGCGCTGCATGGAGAGTGTTAAGGCAAAACTTGTGGAGTTGATCAATACCTGGAGACTTCCATTTGTGAGATTTCTTGAGAGCCTTTCTTGAGAGATTTAGGCTAAGCTCGTTACAAATTTGATGTAGTTTAATATTTCCTGGCTTGAAGATGTGTTTGTATTTGAAAGAGTGACGAATCTTAAGGCGTGGGTCTCTGTCGTTAATATCAGTGTGCTGTACTACAGAAAATTCCTCCAAGATGCCTGTTCTCATTGCCCCCAGTTTTTCTACATTTACNTATCTCGCCCGTCTTTCTATTTATTTACGTACAATCGCTCTACATTATATTAAGGATGGTACATTTTATTGCACATAAATTGTTCTCCAATTTTAGTATCTAGCCCCCTCAACTCAGAAAGATTCCAATTTATCACGTTGAAGCTTTAAGTTACTACTGATACAGCTAAAGAGTTGATTGCAGTTATTTTGTTTTTAGAATTGAGTTCTCTCTTCTAAATCAATCTCGTCCTCCTAATACATTCTTTTCTTATTTTTTCTTTCATTTTTGCAAGCTGTATCCCGTCTCCTTCGTTAAAACCAAGATACTTGTATGTTCCTTCCTCATCCAGTTCTTTAATTACAATTAATTGTCTTGCTGAAAACTTGCTTTAGCACATTTTTTCGGCCCAAACTCCATCCCAATGCCATCACTAAAAGCCTGAACCCTTTTAAATAAACCTTCCGTTTCATCATCATTTTGAGCATATTATTTCAAACCACCTATATAAAAAAGGTGACTTGTTATTTTATCAGTGATCTTATATCCACGTGAAGTGTTGTTTAACATTTGGGAGAGGAGTGTTAGTGCCATGCAAAATAAAAGCGTAGAAAGAGAGTCCCCTTAAAAAATTCCACACTTAATCCGCAGTCCATGAGAGGTCAAGGTACCACTAGGGTGGGAAAGAAAAAGATTGTTTTCCCCTAAAGTCATCGACGTTTTTAGAAAATCAATCAAAAAGGGAGCGATTTTAAAAAGTTCTAAACAACGTAAAATCCAAGGATAGGGCACACAATCAAACGCCTTTTTATTTTCTGTGCATGCCGTACTTAAATGTTTATGCTTTGACTTCGTGTTTTCTAATATCATTTTACTGATCAATTGCTGGTCTTTACAGCCGTAAGAGCCTTTTCGATAACCCTATTGCTCAACGGGGAAAATGCCATGGTCCTCCATGTGAGGGTAAGTTCTCTCGGCAAAAATAGAAGTTAGCACTGTATGTGATGCTGTTGGTTGCATGTTATGGGTCGGTAGTTCTTAGGGTTAACAGTATCATTATTTTTAGCAAGCAGATAAATTGTGCCGAGACAGAACCTTTCAGGTATTGAGTTAATATTCGTTACTGTTAATATTCGACTAAAGTCGTGAAGTAGTTTTGAGTGCGCTGCATGGAGAGTGTTAAGGCAAAACTTGTGGAGTTGATCAATACCTGGAGACTTCCATTTGTGAGATTTCTTGAGAGCCTTTCTTGAGAGATTTAGGCTAAGCTCGTTACAAATTTGATGTAGTTTAATATTTCCTGGCTTGAAGATGTGTTTGTATTTGAAAGAGTGACGAATCTTAAGGCGTGGGTCTCTGTCGTTAATATCAGTGTGCTGTACTACAGAAAATTCCTCCAAGATGCCTGTTCTCATTGCCCCCAGTTTTTCTACATTTACCTCCTGGAACCCTTCATCATTTGGTTCCTGCAACCTTTCATTTTCCACCTCCTCATTTCTATCGCCAACATCCTGACCTTCAACTTCACCTCCAACAGGACATCTGTGATAACGGTATATATATATATATATATATGTACATAATGTATATATGATATGACTGTAGATACATCCTGTAAAAAAATTCGTATATAATAATAATAATAATAATAACCTTATCGATTACATCAACATCAATATCAGTATTCTCTGTATCACCCTGTGTGTTATATTATATATAAGTTTTCTTTCAACATTCATTCTAACATAATTCAGAACCGTTTCTTTAAACTGAGAAAGTTCAACATCTGTCAATTTCTCTTCGCGCATAATACACCTTCTGACATTTGTCACCTTATTAGCATCAAAAATTTTTCACTATATCTATTACACGTGCACCAGAGAATAAAAGCAATACATAACTTCCTTGTAGTCTTCCCTTGTCCATCTTTTCCTTTTTTCCTTACTTGTTTTCGTAGGTGGTGTTCCAGCAGGGCCAGAAGTGGGATTTCTCCCTTCTTGGTGACCATGCTGACTTTGGTTAGGGGAATAGTAACGATCAATAGCAGCCTTTTCGTTCTCAGGCTGACCTAGCCCTCAGGGGCACGACCCTTGTTAAGCTATGCGACGAAGGAGGCGGTATGATTTACTTCTGGTTTCTATTTGATTAAGATTGCGTCTTAGCCTTACTGCCAAGGAGCTGGATATTCCGCGCCAGTCCCTACCTGTAATTTCGGGTCCACGCGGATTTATTTGTTTATTTATTAATTATTATTATTATTACTATTATTATTATTATTATTATTTCATATAAAGATAGTCTAGTTGAAATTTGACTGTTGGTAAATTTCGCTAAGCATCAAGTCGCAACTCACAACTTCAAAAGTCCATTGCATATCTCAGTGTTCCCGCTGTTCCTATCAGCCAAGCTTTTTAAAGTGTTCCGGAGATGTTTCAGCTGACTTGGGCTGCGATAACGATGGGTATAACTTTTACATTTTTACACTCGCAAGTTCTTTGCACCTCCCATTTAAAGTCTTAATACCGTTCTGTCTTACCCCTATCCTTTTCATTAACTCTTTTTCCAAATCATTTTTTTTTGAGGTCACCATGTTTAAGCCACTCCCAACTTCGTGTGTCTTTAAACGCAGTTTTACTCAAGAAGACACTGGGGGTTTTTTTAATTGTCAAGTTATCTTTCTTATCCCTCTCATCGTTGCTTTGTCCTTACCGATTTCTAGAATTTCTTCTCTTTCTACCTCTTTGATCATAGGTTCTATTCTAATACATGCATATTCAAACAAACTGCTCTTTTCGATTAACACACAGTCTTTGGTGCCGATGAAACGTCTTCCTCCCTCACCTCTACTAATGTAAAATCGATTAACATCTCCGTCTTTGTGGAACATGCTGTACATAGTCAGCAACTTGCAAATTTTCCTATGTAGTTCTTTCAGTTTGTTTACCCGGAAATCTACAATACTAGTACTGTATCGTATAGCCGCTACTGCTTTGGAATTGATAACGTTAATGACATGTCTGCTGTTTGATTATGATTTGAATATCTTTTTTATCCTTCTTAAATATTCTGATTTTATCCTTTTCTTCTTCAATTTGTCTTCAACACCATCAGCTTTCGAGCACCCCAAGTAATTGTAGCCTTGGTCGATGCCAATGTCCTTTTTCCTATCTCCAGTTGGTACCTGTATACCTTCACCATGTACATGCTTTCCCTTTTTCATTATTTGTATTCCACACTTACAAATTCCAAACTCCATTCTAATGTCCTCGCTAAATATTCTCACTGTATTCATCATTTCTTGTTACTTCCTCTTGTAACATCCTCCATGTTTTGACATCTTGTTCACCAACTCCATCATTCCTAATAGCCCCTTCCGTTCTCATTTGTCTTTCCTCCACCCTTCCATTTTGCTAAAGACTTTGCCATTTTCAGTAATAATCTCAGTATTTTGTTCCGTATCATTATTTTCCGAATCCTGATCAATACTAGACCTCACTTCATTTTTTAGCTCCTCCAACTCAATCTCGGAAAAACAACCATCAGTTCTTAAAACCCAGGCTTGTCCTGTTAGTTTCTGCTCAGACCGATCAAGAGAGTCCCTTACTTTTCCAGATCTCATACATTCTCATTCTGTAATTTCTCTTATTTGGGTCATTCTTGAAGTAACGCCTCCACACNTGCTGACTTTGGTTAGGGGAATAGTAACGATCAATAGCAGCCTTTTCGTTCTCAGGCTGACCTAGCCCTCAGGGGCACGACCCTTGTTAAGCTATGCGACGAAGGAGGCGGTATGATTTACTTCTGGTTTCTATTTGATTAAGATTGCGTCTTAGCCTTACTGCCAAGGAGCTGGATATTCCGCGCCAGTCCCTACCTGTAATTTCGGGTCCACGCGGATTTATTTGTTTATTTATTAATTATTATTATTATTACTATTATTATTATTATTATTATTTCATATAAAGATAGTCTAGTTGAAATTTGACTGTTGGTAAATTTCGCTAAGCATCAAGTCGCAACTCACAACTTCAAAAGTCCATTGCATATCTCAGTGTTCCCGCTGTTCCTATCAGCCAAGCTTTTTAAAGTGTTCCGGAGATGTTTCAGCTGACTTGGGCTGCGATAACGATGGGTATAACTTTTACATTTTTACACTCGCAAGTTCTTTGCACCTCCCATTTAAAGTCTTAATACCGTTCTGTCTTACCCCTATCCTTTTCATTAACTCTTTTTCCAAATCATTTTTTTTTGAGGTCACCATGTTTAAGCCACTCCCAACTTCGTGTGTCTTTAAACGCAGTTTTACTCAAGAAGACACTGGGGGTTTTTTTAATTGTCAAGTTATCTTTCTTATCCCTCTCATCGTTGCTTTGTCCTTACCGATTTCTAGAATTTCTTCTCTTTCTACCTCTTTGATCATAGGTTCTATTCTGATACATGCATATTCAAACAAACTGCTCTTTTCGATTAACACACAGTCTTTGGTGCCGATGAAACGTCTTCCTCCCTCACCTCTACTAATGTAAAATCGATTAACATCTCCGTCTTTGTGGAACATGCTGTACATAGTCAGCAACTTGCAAATTTTCCTATGTAGTTCTTTCAGTTTGTTTACCCGGAAATCTACAATACTAGTACTGTATCGTATAGCCGCTACTGCTTTGGAATTGATAACGTTAATGACATGTCTGCTGTTTGATTATGATTTGAATATCTTTTTTATCCTTCTTAAATATTCTGATTTTATCCTTTTCTTCTTCAATTTGTCTTCAACACCATCAGCTTTCGAGCACCCCAAGTAATTGTAGCCTTGGTCGATGCCAATGTCCTTTTTCCTATCTCCAGTTGGTACCTGTATACCTTCACCATGTACATGCTTTCCCTTTTTCATTATTTGTATTCCACACTTACAAATTCCAAACTCCATTCTAATGTCCTCGCTAAATATTCTCACTGTATTCATCATTTCTTGTTACTTCCTCTTGTAACATCCTCCATGTTTTGACATCTTGTTCACCAACTCCATCATTCCTAATAGCCCCTTCCGTTCTCATTTGTCTTTCCTCCACCCTTCCATTTTGCTAAAGACTTTGCCATTTTCAGTAATAATCTCAGTATTTTGTTCCGTATCATTATTTTCCGAATCCTGATCAATACTAGACCTCACTTCATTTTTTAGCTCCTCCAACTCAATCTCGGAAAAACAACCATCAGTTCTTAAAACCCAGGCTTGTCCTGTTAGTTTCTGCTCAGACCGATCAAGAGAGTCCCTTACTTTTCCAGATCTCATACATTCTCATTCTGTAATTTCTCTTATTTGGGTCATTCTTGAAGTAACGCCTCCACACATTCTTATTGTTCATTCCTTTTGTGCAATCTATTCTCACTGCTTTACGAGGATTTCGCACGAGGATTTTGACGATTATTATTATTATTATTATTGTTATTATCACCATCACAAATTAATTAAATAGGATAATGCACTTCAATTATATTTTGTAAATAAGCTGCTATCAATATGTGCCCTGTAAAAGGCTGCGACAAGCGATCGTAACTGTGCTAATGGAAGTACCCAAGCGCAAATTGTCAAAAAAATGTATCGAATTTGTATTCAAATACACACGTTCACACACAAACAGGCACGCCCATACACGCTATATATATATATATATATATATATATATATATATATATATATATATATATATATATATATATATATATATATATAGTATTAGAGTGAAACACTCAGAAAACTTTAGCCAAAGATGGAACTGGCTGATAAAATGATAAAATGACAATAATGGGACAATCATACACGAACAATTCACACCACAACACAAAGGATAACACAAAGAAAAAACAAGAATGAACTATCCGCAGAGAGAAAGAAAAATAATGATGTATGAAGGGTAGAACTATAGTGAAGCGTGATGAAAAATGTAAAATGATAGATGACTAAGAATAATGATTAAGATAATGATAATGACTAAGAATAAAGTATATATATATATATATATGTGTGTGTGTGTGTGTGTGTGTACGTATTTTTATGCGCTGGGGTTCTTCATTTTTTTGTAATGACTCGGAAAAAAACTTGCTCTTTGTAAACCTTCAGTCATACCCATAGTGCGATTTGGTGAAAATTTTTATTATTTTAATTGAGCAAAGAGGTGTTTTTGAGCTTTGAAAATTTAATACCAAGTCTCATGAACCTAAAATACATTATATTTGAACTTATGAATAAATGTGCTGATATAATATATAACATTTGATTGTTAATATTTAAGCCTGTTTGTAATAAAAATTTTGACTTCGTAAGATCATTGCAACTCGTGCGTGACATCAAAATAATAACCAAGCGGATGTTTATGCGTAAATGCAATGCGTTATCTGATATAAAACTATCCACCGTCATCACTCAACCTGTCTCTTTAGTCATCTTTGTTACTTTGATTTGTTTTCTACAGATGCCACAGAGACAATAGCATCTATGCAGAAGATAACGTCGGTAAGAGTTAGGGCTTCTTCACAAGTAATCATTTGTGTTTTATGGAGTATTTGGTTTCATAATCTTTTAATATCAATTTCAACTATGATTAGTATCAGTACTGGAGGCTTTGGTCGTTAAGTACATCCGATATATGGTTACTTCTATAAACCCAGGTCAGTACAATAATAGACTAGATTGCCTATTCTGCCAGGTTAGGTCACGGAATACTAATACGATATGACATGTAGCAAATTGTAGCAGAATTAATCATCAGAACATTGGCAACCAATCATTTCTATTTTGCAACGTAAACACTTAATTTCAGCAAGGAAGGACTTATCAATGACCTTAACGTAAACCAAATTATCTAATAATTTTCATGTAACTCAAAATGGTCCAAAAGCGAAGTTCACAAAAGCAAATGTAGTATTTTCTGGGAAAAAGCACCTGATTCCCACCACATTGCTACGGGGAAATTTGCATTTTCACGGGGGGGGTTTTGTGGGTTTTTTATTGCTCTTGATGCCATTTTTAGCTCCGATCTGAATATGATGACAATGAAAATTATGTAAGGTTTGGTGTCATATCTGACAAATTAATGGACCTTTCCTTGAGTTTTTGACAATTTTAATAAAATAAGCACGCTGCTCACAAATGTGCGCAGCCATGCACCAGAAAAAGCATATTTTTTAAAAATGAAGTTTGTACAATCCATACTTTTTCCAGTATGACTTTGTGGCAGTAAGGTCAAATTATCAAAAACTGAGCGACCGTGTGAGGAATTTACTTGGGCACAGCTAGACTACCAAGCCGAAGAATCGGCTTGGTTTGTACGAGGTGTGATCGTGAAGGTGGGTGTGTCAGGAAGCGTTTGTGTCGATTTGAAAGTTTTTCGTTGCGCGATGCGGTTGCTATAGTGAATAGATCAAGGACAGTGCTTCTCTTCCGGCGAATTTCAGTCAAAATGGAGGGGAAAATTGAGCAGAGAGTGTCCGTGAAATTCTGTGCTAAACTCGGGTTTACGCCATCAGAGACAACTGAAAAGTTACGCATCGCTTATGGACAAGCTAGCCTACAAAAGACTCAGGTATTTATGTGGCACAAATGAGTTAGAGAGGGCAGAGAGGATGTTAAAGACGATAAAAGGCCAGGAGCACCTGCTACAAAACGGACTCCTGAAAGCATCGAGCGTGTGAGTTTAGGGACGAATTTTGCAGACACTCATCTCATGTTAAGATCCATTGGGAGTATTGTTTGAACTGTCCCATATGAAAGACCAGTGTCTGAACTTATCTCCCTGACAGTTAGGCGGCGATCTGACATTATTATCCCTCTCACAGTAAGCACAGTAACTAAGCATGCTTGCGTCCGTTGTTATTTCATTTGAGTTTGTTTCCAAGTCACGAATCTTAAATAAAACTTTTAAGGGTGATGCCAAGTGTCGAGCGTTTACTAAGAGGTGGATGTCTAAGTACTTTTTTATGAAAGTCGGTACGAAAGCAGTCTGTTTACTATGCGATGCAAGTGCTGCTGCAACGTAAGGATATTATTTCAAAAACTTGTAAAACAACAGAACATATTTGGAAAACCTTAAAATAGCACAGAAAGCAACTACCGACGCCAGCTTTGTAGTCGTATACAGCAATCCATTCTTTTGTGACGATTTTGTTAAGATATGCTTATTTGATCTAGCTGGACGACTCTGTTCGAAACGCAAAGAAATGCTTGGAGAAGTGAATATATCTAAAAGATCTGTTGCTCACCGCATGGGAACGATTGATGAATACTTGATATCACAACTAAAATGAAGTGTGAGCTCATGTACGTTTTTTTGATTTGCAATAAACGAAAGCATTGGCATTGATTATCTTAACCACTTACTCATCTTTGCACATGGTACCTCAGAAAACTTTATCAATTGTTATCAATTGATAGATTTATTTGACAATGTGGAAAATGGGAAGAACGTCAAGGGAAGGATGTTTTTCCTCATGAATTTTACTCAATAATAAAGGGCGTTTAAATAACTTTCACATTTTTTGAATCAGAAAATTGTGACATTTAAATACACCGGGTAGTGTGGCAACACAGGTTATCTCAGCTAAGAAGTGAACCACTTTGATAACAGCACTTGACACAGTACTCGCCGTTTTGCGGATTTTAACGACTTTGTTCCTGAGTTTAATATCATTTCATTGCCATTTAAAACCGACTTTGAAAAGGGACCAGACTCACTTCAGTTTGACTTGGCTATTGCAGTGTGACACAACACTGGAAGACACATTCTAAGCTAAAAGCATCGACAAATTTTATAGGTCACTAAATAATGGCAAATTGTCTGAGAAAGATGGCTTTAAAACTACTTGTTTTGTTGCTTTGCTTTTTTGGTTGGCTTTACGTATGTAAAGCCAACCAAATAAGCAAATATTTTCCACTGTGGACATATGTCGAAACTACTTTCCCGTCTAACCGATGTCCACATATCCAAAATATTTTTAACAGCCATGATCACAGACGCCTCATTGGCTGCAGTAACTACTGACAAAATTGAAGTATGGTTAACGTTGATCATTTTGCCTTTGAACTTTACAGTTTAAAATTGATTCATTGCTCTTATGGCAATCATAGTGACAAAATACTTGCTCCAGTAGATTTCCTACCTAATGTTTTTGTTGTACAGAGGTCAGTAATTAAGTAATTACGACAACAGCCTGCAGCAGTGGCAAAGATGGCCGACGATACGTGATTAGTGTATTGACTGCAAGAGATCCGGCTCGCCAGCTGCCTTATTTTGAAAATGTGGCCTATCGAATCAAGTTTTTCATTCCTGCCCTGGATCCTCACCGTCAGATTTTAGCTCCGTTACCCACCTAGTCCTAACGTTTTTGAGAATTTCATTTGAGATCCCACCTTTTTAAGTTTCCTCAGCATTAATAACCAGGAAAGCTAAATTTACGCACCAATTCCCGAGCAAGGAAAATCACAGATCTCTGTTACTCATGGGTAATTCAAACTCTCTACAAATTGTAATTGAGTCCTAAACTCGTTGGTACACCTTGTAAATATAATTATTGTATAAATGAAGTTAAAATAATATAAATAATAATCCCTATTTTGCACTTCTTTCCACTGCATTGTACATTGTGACGATGGAGGTAACCATTAATTGGAATACTGTTAGAAAAAATTGAAATACTAGTAAAATTCATCAGACCTGTTGGTGGCTAAAACAAACAGCAGCTAAAGAAAATGACAAAATGCAGTGTACAATAGCTGTGCGAGAAGCCGTGTTATATTTCAAGCTGACACAAACTACCAAAGCGGCTAAGAAATGTTTTTGGTTAACAAAATTACAATACGCTAGCAAGTCCGATCAATGAGAGTAGTAATGGGGCTCTATTGAGAAACTATGGTTATTCATAGTTAATCTCTCTTTGCCAGGAGGCAAACAAAGCTCTGACACCATTACTCTACTGATGTCAGTTTGCTTCTGCATGACATTTTAAGTTACACGTTTTTCAGCCTGCGCTATTCCCTCCCATTTCCACCATTCGTCATCAAGTTTTTTTAGGTGACCCCGTTTACTTCGTTCTTCAACTGTCCACCCAATGGCCACAGCACAATTGGCATTTCTGTTTACCTCCAGCAAATGGCCGAACAAGTTCCATTCCCGTCTGATCTCTTCCTCGCTGATCTCTGTCTCTCTAGAACTGTCTTGTGCAAAATGTGGTGCTGCAGCCGAAACGTGAAAATCCTCCTTAGGCACTTAATCCGAAAGATGTCAAGATTCTTTTCCTTTCCTTTTGTCAGTTTCCAGATCTCCTATCCGTAGAGTAGTATTGACAAGGTAAGGCTCTTGAAAAGAGATAGTGTCATTTTCCACGTAATGTCACTGGCTTTCCATATGTTTAATAGCCCCTTTATCTGTGCACTGGCTAATGCTATTCTTTTTTTTACAACCACCATGCCCCTACTATTCTTTGCAATGTTCACATCCAGATACGTGAAGTTCTCCACCTATTCTACTCCGCTTCCCCCAACCTTGAACTTGTCATCACTCTTACTGTTACTTTTCTTGACTTTGCATTTCTGATAATTCATTTTTGGTAATTGCAACTTTGGCTGTATTGACCCAAAGTTTGGTTGTTTTCAATTTGAGATGATTCATCGTTAAGGATTGAGTATCCGTAACTGTTTTGATTTCTTAAGCTTTGAGAAGTATTTATTCCCAAGGGATATATATTCAAGTTCTTAATCTTTAAAGCGTTATTGTGTTAGATTTTCTTATCATTAGTCGTTACACCACTCTTTATTTCCTTTTCTGAGACTACAAAAACAAGTCAAAAACTCCTGCTTTAAAAGTTCTGGTCGCGTTTGATAGCTTCATCAACAAACCTTTTGGTACACCCAACAAGAGGAATTCAATATTACAAGTTGGTATACATTCTTCTTCTTCTTTTCTTGCGGTCTTGTTCCATCACTAGGACGGGTCGGCCGCTCGACACTGTCTCCGCCACTTTTGGCGGTCTATGCAGTCCTCTGGCTTCTCTTCTACTTTCCTCATGTCTTCCTTGATCACATCTCCCAATCTGAGCCTCTACCTGCCTCTGCTCCTTCTTCCTTGAACTGGTGCTTGCTACACTTGTTTAATGGCACTCTCCTGATCCCTCCTCATCACATGTCCATACCACCTCAACCTTGCTTCCCTTGCCTTGTTGGAGATGTTTGCCACTCCGACAAACCTTCGGATGTCTGCGTTTGTCCGGTGCTCAAGGAGCGAGATACCAGCTATCCACCTCAACATTTTCATCTCTGCTACCTCCAGGGCCTTTTCTTCCGCCTTTCTCAGTGCAGCCGTCTCCAAACCATACAGCAACACAGGTCGTATGACTGCTGTATAGATCTTGATTTTCAACTTCAGGGGCATCTGTTTGTCACAGACAACCCCACTGACTTCCCTCCACTTCTTCCATGCTTTATTAATCCTTCCGCTTACATCCTCCCGGCACCCACCCTGTTCTGACAGCACTGAGCCTAGATAACAAAATTGGCTCACTTGGCTTATTTCCTCGTTTTTGGTATCTCTGATGCTCACATCTTCTCTTTCCTTTCTGGACACCATGACCTCTGTCTTCTTACTGTTAACTCGCAGTCCCTTGCTCTCCAGCTCTCTCTGCCACAACTGTACCCTTCGCTCCAGCTCTTCCTTGCTCTTGGCTGTTACCACCAGATCATCCGCATACAAAAGCTCCTCCGGAATGCCGCATCTTGCCGTCGTACTCACAGTATCCATGACCAGGGCAANATAAGACTGAGGTGGCTACAAAATGATCGCTTAGCCCGTTCACAATACATTTAATTACATACCTACAGTTAATACATTCCGGTGTGCTTGCATTTTGTAGTTAAAGATAAAGACAAGTTTAAACAGTTTTATTACTTGATATTTTGGTTATTGATAACCTCTTGTATATAATTGTGAAAATCATGAAATGACAATATACCTAGCCGGGGTTCCTCTACGATTCAGAAGAATGAATCATGGAAGTTGTAAGGAGAACGAGACTTTATTTTGCAAAGTTATTGATTTGCAGAAGGATTTTGAAGCTGAACAAGATTGGTAAAGTCAGGAATAAATAAGCGTTAAAACAGTTTTGTCGAAAGTTATCATTTGATTAAGAATGGTGAGTTTTTTGAGGACTTGATAAGTAGACCTTGGACCTTAGACCTTAGACCTTAGACCCTCCGGTCCTGGACAGGACATGGGGCAGCAAGGCGACGCCAGCGGTCACAATCAGGTGCAAGGTCGATAGCTTCTTCACTTGTTAAGTGTCGTTGTTGGATATCGTCCTTGAATGTATCTCTTCACGTTTAACACGTTTACTTTGGGGCCCATTGTAAGGCACCGCGAGCGGATCGTTCTTGTGGCAATCTAATTATGTGTCCAGCTAAACGCCATTTTCTCTCTGCTATGATCTCATGTAATGGTCTCTGCCCGGTACGACAGCATTTCTGCATTAGTGATACGGTCCCGCCAAGTGATTCCTAAAATGACCCGTAAACGCCTTTGGTGAAATGCATTTAACTTGTTTGTCTCTTGCTTAGTAAGCCTCCAAGTCTCACATGCATAAATCGTTGTCATAATGATTAAAGTACACAGTTGCAATTTAACTTTTAGGGAAAACGTTCCATTCGTTAGTACTCAAATTAAGTTTCCTAAACGAAGTTCCTGCAGTGCCTAGTCTGGATTTGATGTCCTGTGCCATGCCTGTTTCTTTGGAGATGTAGCTGCCTACGTACCGAAACTTGCTTACTTCGTCTAACGAAGCCCTGTTTACTTCTATTGCACGTGCACCATTTCCTGTCTTTAGAATTTGGTTTTCAGTAATACGACTGATTCGAAAGCATATTTTGAGGACATGATCTTCAAGGTTTGTTGTCATGCTTTGCCACATTTCCGTATTCTCTACAATTAATGCAGTATCATCTGCGAAGTCCAAGTCGGTAAGTCTCTCCTCACATCGTCATTGTAATCCTGTGTCTTTCATGCTCATGGCCGTTTCATAACAAAGTCGATTGTGACGATGAATATAAAGGCGACAGTATACACCCTTCCCTGATGCCTGACAGTATGCTGAAGAAGTCTGTCTGCCCATTTGCTGTTTTGATGAAGCATGCCGAGCCGGCGTACAAATATTTAAAAAGAAGAATGTACTGCTCTGGGACGCCATAGTGTTGAAGGATGTGCCATATCGAAGGTCTGTGGATGCTGTCGAAAGCTTTTTTGAAGTCCACAAAGTTGATGACTGTGTCTAGTTCATATTGTATGCTCTGTTCAACTTTGTTTCGTGGGGCAAAGATTTGCTCGCTGCAAGAGCGTCCTTCTCGAAAACTAGCCTGGTTCTCTCTCAATTTGGAATTAACAGCTCTATGATTCTACTGAGTACTTTACCTGGCACTGAGAGTAAGATTATCCCTCTCCAATTATTACAATTCGAGAGATCTCTCTTTTTGAGTAATTTTTTGAGTAAACAATTGAACCCTTTTTCCTATCGTCTGGCACTTGTGTATTGACCCATACCATGTTGAAGAGCTCTGTCAGTTCTTTCACAATTATCTCTGTCCCATACTTACGTAATACAGCATGTATACCGTCAATGCCTGGTGACTTGTTATTCTTCAAACTCTGGATAGCCGCCCTCACCTCTGCTCTAGTAATCTCACCCATGTCAGCGTCCAACGGGTCCATTTGCGCGATATTTGCCCAATCGAACTCGACATCTGGTGCTAGTTGTTTAAGAACCTCTTCGAAATGTTCAATCCANCCTCTCCAATTATTACAATTCGAGAGACCTCTCTTTTTGAGTAATTTAACAATTGAACCCTTTTTCCTATCGTCTGGCACTTGTGTATTGACCCATACCATGTTGAAGAGCTCTGTCAGTTCTTTCACAATTATCTCTGTCCCATACTTAAGTAATTCAGCATGTATACCGTCAATGCCTGGTGACTTGTTATTCTTCAAACTCTGGATAGCCGCCCTCACCTCTGCTCTAGTAATCTCACCCATGTCAGCGTCCAACGGCTCCATTTGCGCGATATTTGCCCAATCGAACTCGACATCTGAACCTCTTCGAAATGTTCAATCCATCTCTTTCTTTGTTCTTCTTCAGTCAACAAAGTCGTACCTGTCTTGCTCTTTATGGGGACAGGGCTGCTGTTGTATGTTCCAGAAAGCTATTTTACAATATGATTAAGGGTACGGATGTCATTCTTGTTGGAGCTTCTTGTGCTTCAGTGATTTTTCTTTCGACCCATCGTTGTTTATCTCTCCTGCAACCCCTGTTCACGTCCCTATCAAGTTTCCTCAGCTTCTTCTTGAATCTGCTGCTGACTTCTGGATTGATCTCGTCAAAATTTAGCATCGCGTCTAGCATCAATTAAGACCCAAAACTCATCTGATATCCAGCATTCTTTATTTAAGCCTCGTTGTTGCCCTGTCGCTGTATGTGTGCTTTGGGAAACGGTTTTGCTGAAAAGCTCCCATTTTTCCTCAATACCCCCATCTGCTCCAAGGGCTGCAAAACGATTTCACAAACTTTGTCTAAAGCATTCTGCTGCAACATTGTTTTGACGTTTCTCTGCTGCTAGCTTCTTTGGCTATCGGTCTTGATAAAACGTTGAAGCTTCGTCCTATCTCGGCAGCTAGGAGGTAGTGGTCAGAACCCACATCCGCACCTCTATGGATTCTTTCATCGAGTAGTGATGAACGCCATCTCTTGTAGCTACAAAGGTAATCTGTCTCATTTAGTGTGTTGCCGTCTGGAGATCTCCAACTCATCTTGTGTATCTGTTTGTGCTTAATGAAAATATTCCCTATCATCAAGTCGTTTTCATCACAAAGAGTTACGAAGCGTTCACCATTATCACTCGCCCTAGTGGAGGTGGCAAAGGGACCAACTACCGTGGTGCGCTGGTCTCTGTGCTGGCTGTTTTTTGCGTTGAAATCACCTATCACAAGCTTTGTGTCATACCTTGGAAACTCACTCAGAGTGTTATGAAGTTGTTGATAGAAAATTTCTTTTGCTTCTTCGTCTGCTGCTTCTGTTGGAGCGTATACCCGTACAAGTGAAATCTTTGTATGTTGTGTCAGAAATCGCGCAGTGATAATTCGGGAGGAAATAGGTTTCCAACCAACAAATGCGGCTGTAGCACCCTTTCCTAAAAGCAAGCCTACTCCCTTCATATGGTGCTCTTCTTCACCGGAGTATAGTACCGTGACATTATCACTTGTTAGCCTTCCTTGTCTACTCCATCGCATCTCCCTAACTCCTAGCACATCCAGCCTGTATTTCTTCATCTCCCGGATCGCCTGTGCTTACTTTCCGCTCTCATTAAGTGTTCTAACATTCCATGTTCCCACTCGGGTAATGTATTTGGCGCTGAAAACTGTGGCTCTCGAAGTACAGACTTCCTTTCGGCTTTCATCTGCCCTTGTCATACTTGCATCAATGGATGCTCAATCGTCCTCTAAGCGTCTTGTTCGTTGACCGGATTGATCACCTCTTGCTGTTTCCGTAGTATGGTGCAATTTTACAGGGTAGGGTAACCAACCCTACGCCCAACCCTCCTCTTTTCTCAACCTGGCTTGGTACAGGCTTTGGCAGAGTTAATAAGTAGATGACTTTTAAAAATCTTGTGCTGACGGCAAGAATGGTATGATAATCAGGGTAAAAAATTGTGTTCAGCACTAAAAAAAGAGGTACAAATTTGACCAAAAAATAGCAAAATTTCATTAAAAGTCTTATTAGAAAGAAATAGAAGCCAAAACACACAGACAGTCATAGACACACATAGAATATCGCCACATCATCTATCTGGGGATATTTTTGACCCTTACTTTACTTAGTGCATCACCTTCACATTCAACAATGCCACATCACACACCGCTTCCATTACCCTTGCCTTCGATTTCAATTTATTAACCTACATTTCAACTAAACCTCTTTACCCCATTTTAATCTGTAGGTTTCTTATATACGTGACACACCCATCAGTTAGTAGTTTCAGCTTTGTAACCCTTAATGCAACCATACTCTCGAAAATGCCTTTGTGCATACATCTGTACCCTCCTTTCGTTTTTCACACACACCCCATTTTTATTCCCGTAGTATATGTTTCTGCATCTTGCAGTGTAGTCTCCTGGTCCTATCATAATTTTATTTATTTCCATTTCAGTTACGTGTTTGCCTTTTGATAAAGAGCTAATAAATAAAAAATGTATCCTATGCCTTGCATTTTCAAGAATAGACTACGGATATTTTTAATATTATATTTTCACGTGATATGCTGACTTCAGAGTCATGATGCTAAGGGTTTGGACTTCTTTTTCTGCTTACATTTACGAAAAATTTTACGAAAACTATTTCGAACGTAGTCAACATACCATTTCCTGCCTGAACTACCAACTGAGACTCTAAGCCAATTGGTGGGTTTTATTTTCACAAGCTACTGCAATTGTTATCAGGAGCAGATAAAAATTTAAGGAAAATTTGTATAGGTAGTACAATTGATATGGTACCAATATCAAAGCAGTTATTATGAAACAAAGTCTGAAGTATACTAATTATATCTGCCCTTTTTGAGAATATATTAATCGTTGAAATCATACTGTTTGGAAAGCCAATCCAAAACACTTCCAAATACCATTTTTCAGGCATGCTAACATGATGCAGTTGAAGGCCTTTTAATTTCTGGCTCAAGAACAAGAGTGTTTAAACCAGTTGGTTGACGCCCAATTTGAAGTCACGACACCAAGGGTATAAAGACGAAAGAATTATGTGCTGCGCCTCGTGACTAGAACGCTGTTCATCTTAACTTCTGTAATGTTGCATTTAATGATTGGCACTAACAGAATGACTTTCTCCCACGAAAGTAAAGCAATTATTACGTCGAGTCTTCGCTTTAGCTCACGCAGGGTCTTACAAATTCCTTGAAACAACCATTGCCTTTTGACTTTTGAAGTCACCTAAAACATCTCAAACACTCTAATCCATAGCACAGGTGAAGAAGCTGCTGGTCATTAATAATGGAATTTTGAAAATGCTGAAACGAAAATTTTAAAGCAGCAAGTTGTTTGTGCTTTGATACCATTTTGTGGCTTGGGTTAACTGTCTTGCTAATCACTTTGGAGGAAATGACGAAATCTATGCTTGAGTTGATTTAAATTCGAGGTCTTTTCTCTTGTGTTTCACATGCTGTTGGACACTAAAATCAATTTATATTAAAAATAGCCATATTTGTTAAAACCTGTATCCGGAAAGATAAGCTATCTTGTGCCACGGAGTTATGTTCAATTGAGACAAAGCATTTTTCTTGAAAACAAGACGCTTGCTTTTAAGTCACGTTCAGTCTTCTGAGCCTCTTTGCTGATTCAAAGAAGTGGAAAAACTAACTTCTTTGCAAAATTGCTTCGAACATGATTTACTTTCTTCCTCGAAGAAGACTAGGATGAAGTAGTCCTTTTGTTTTCCTTCTTTATTTCCACTCACTTTGAAGGGTGTACTTCCCGGACTCTGGCGCTTTGACGTTTCCGATTTGGCATCCCCGAAGAAAAGTGTGATGCATGGAGACATATCATTCCAGAGAAAACAGTCAAAAAATAAGAATTGTTATAATGATAATATCAGGTCATATTGTGTTGATGAACAGATACTCCCTATTTGCTCTTGATGATATTTAACTCAGGGTTACTCCACCAATTCTAAACTGGAGAAAAACAAAGTGAAGGAATTTTCCTCTTACCTCAAGCCTACTTAAAGCCAAATTTTGTTTCACGCCGCCGTTCTACTTTAGAACGGTGTCAGCAACGAATAGGGTAAACCTCTGTATGCACAATAAACCTACAGGTTTATATGTGTGAATGTTTTTTGTAATATAAATATTTTATTCAGCAAAAAGTAGCCAATTTGCTCTGACCACAAGACATATTTACTCTAGTGTCTAATAAATAGGCCCATTCAATCAAATATAAAGTTTGTATATAAATTTTACCAGGGAAGACCTCTTTTGCAGGGATAGCTCAGAAAGAATACTTGGGGTCATGAAAATGACCTCATGTTAATTAGTGCATTATTATTATTAGGTAAGTACAACTAAAATGCTATTTTGACATGCGTGGAAAGGTGTCTCTCAAGTATAATGTCAAATGAAGGAACCTGAGAGTTTTCAAGGTATGGTACCAAATGACACAAATGTTATTTGAAGGATTTCGATGGTATTTTCGGTAAGATATTTGCTGAAAGGATTCGCAAACTAACTTCATTGCTTTACGCGAATGAATAAATTTGCCATCGACATGATATTTCAATGATATTGGTTTCGTACGTAATTCTATTAACTCTTGAGTTTCTCTCCGTTCCACCTTTTATACGTCAGCTTTACTTTTTTTCGGAGTGTGTATTAAGAAAATAACGTTTTAATATTTGTATATAGTTTTTAATGCTGTGTAGAGTTCACGAAACTTATATTTATTTAGTTATTTATATATTTATTGATTCATTTTTTTATTTATTTATATACTTATTGATTCATTTATTTATTTTTATACTTATTGATTCATTTATTTATTTATTTATTGTTTATTTAATAATTGGTTTGATTTGTGGTATCTGAAGTTTGTATGCTTTTTCTATAACCACTAAACATTAAAAATGTTTTACCTAAACAGTTGGATCACTGTTTAAATGTTGCTGTCTAACATCAACTTTCGACCAGACTGAACATGAAACACTTAGCTGTTGATACCACACCTTTGTTGCTTTTTTATTTATGGAAGTCATTAGATGGTGGGAAAATAGTTGTTCCTTTTATTGAATTAACCTTCAATCTTGATACTGTATCGAAGAGTTACGTCGGCACTGGAATATGATTTACTTTTCCAACATTAAAAGAATAGCTGATCTATTCACTTCCATCTGTGTCTTTCTCTGGTCTCCGACAAGTCACGTAGGCATGATTCCGACCATTGACCTGAGAGATTGGACTTGATCATAGTCCTCGAATAATACTCTTTGAGTCGATCCCATTTGCAATGCTATTGATAGCTGACAGCATCAAGTGAAGAGAATATTAATGGGTCGAGCTTATCGCAGTTGAGCTTAAACCAAGAGTTTCTTTTTAAGGGTATGTGTCACAGCACATAGCATTAAAATGGTAAGAAGATCCCTGCCGAAGGCTATAATTTGAAATGAGTTCCGTGGTTACCCTGCGTACTGTC
Organism: Morbakka virulenta; assembly: GCA_003991215.1. NCBI lineage: Eukaryota > Metazoa > Cnidaria > Cubozoa > Carybdeida > Carukiidae > Morbakka > Morbakka virulenta. Next base: position 4,170,683 of record RDPX01000027.1, read on the forward strand.
TAATACAAAACAATTACTATTTTTAAATTTGTAAGAAGAATGTTAAGCATGAGATCTTGAAATGTAACAAACCTTTTTTGTTAATGTTATTATCTCGAAAAGATACAGGGATACTTGATTTTGTGAGATTAGGACAACTTTCCATCTATTGTACCTCTTGATCTTAAAAGACGACATAAAATCGTTTTTGTTTTCGTGACAGATATCTTATGCCGTCAAATTGAGTTAAAGTAAAGTAAATTGCTTGAAATATGTGTTGATGTATATTTTTATTATCCTGTACGATTTCGTATTGTACTGCTATTATGTTTTAGAAAATGTTTCATTTGTACTCATTTGGAGTGTTTTGCTTTGCTTGATTGAACAGTACTAACTTTGGTTGCTTCGTTGCATTTTTTAAAAAGTTTACCAAAGCGTGACAAATAAAGTGTTTCTATATGTAAAAATAGATTTTTAAGCCCTAGCATGATTTCACACAAAGAAAAACAAATCAGACCCAACTCGTTAGGTCTACGTTGATATTTATATAAATGAAAAGACTGGACACTAACTAACATTCACATGGGATGAAATGAATGAAGAACGTATCACACCCTGTCGTACTGCATTGTACTCCATTTTGTCACTGTCACAAAAACGGAAGCCACAAAAAATACGAACGAAGAACGCCGTACTACTTAATTTAGTATTTTCTATATAAAACAATATGTATGTCTATAATATGTTTTTATTTGTGTTATATTGTGTATTCGTATATGTTTATATAGATTCTCAAATTTTGCTGCCATTTGTGGTCGAATTAATGTTGTACTTACATCTACGCTTTCGTAGTTGATCAGTTAAAATATATTTATATTTATATTTATATTTATAATTATATTTATATTTATATTTATATTTATATTTATATTTATATTTATATTTATATTTATATTTATATTTATATTTATATTTATTTCAACTGCACGGGTTCTCATTTAGATGCCCGAATCCGAAAACACGAGACGATAGAGGAAAAACCACCTTACCAAAACTTATGAGCTCCTGGAAACGAAGCACTGCCATAGTAGCTTTGCATGGAGTCGAGGAACGTTGAACTTATGAACTTCAGGAATAAATAGCATAAATTAAACTAATCGACCAGAAGGCTTAAACCATTCGAATTATCTGGTTTTAATGCATTGTAGGACTGCTCGCTAATTTTCTTGCCTCGTTTTAAGATTGGTTTTGGGTACAAGGTGTCTGTCATCTTTAGACCCCCATCTTTTTTTCCCTCGTGGCATGTTACTTTTATAAAATACTGGCATACCATTCCAGTGATGTAATGTTAGATTTTTAATCTTAAAAAAAGTTATAGTGTAACCGAAATACGTATTATTTTCTTTTCCCATGACAACAGTAGTTTTTTTCTCTTTTTTCATAACAGCCAGAAAGAAATTTACCAAATGCTTTTGAGGGTATGTTGTATTTCATTTGTATTGTTGCTTTTTGTGTGATTAACTGTGTTGCAGTGTTTATTGTAAATTTTCAACGATTCTGGTAGTTTTATATTGCAAACAACCAGACTGTAGAATTCTTTGTAAGGCTAGTGCTTTCCTCTCACATCTGGTTTACGAATAATTTAATAAACTCACAAGAACATCTATTTAATTTGTACTCAACACGTTTGAGATTACGAGCCCTTCCTCCCTCCCTCCCTTTTGTACCCATTTATGGAAATTGATGTATTAAGGTTTCCAAGGAAGACTGTTTAAATATGCAGGCACTCTATTAAAAAGCAGTAATTTTGGAAAACAGAAAATTAAATACTGAAGCGTAGTTTGTATATTGTGGCTGAATCTTCGGATTACAGCTGCACTTATTTCTTAACAAATCACTATTTAAAAAATGAATGTTTGCCCCCAAATGAAATAGGACACTCTTTATTATATTTTTAAAATGAAAATCATGTTGTTCCATATCTTTCTGTGAAAGATGTGGTTGCAAATGGATCTGGTTGATAACATTCCACCGATAGCTCAGGTGTTCGAGCTTGTTTCCCTTTAATGCTAAGTGTTGGATTAAACCTACCTTAGTGCACAATTATTTTTCATTTCCAAATATCATACATCGATAATATTTTACATATAGGTGTTGTTGGTTTGATCCCTCAAACCAACAGAAAATGCCGAACTTTGATGTACATTTGCCTTTTTAGTTCGTTTATCACTAAATTATCAAACTTTAGTCCTTATTAAAGTAAACTTACAGACCAAGGGAGCATTCAAATCACAAGAATAATAATTTTTTGGTTGGAAAAATTAGGCGTAAGATTTACGCTGTAACCAAGTCCATCACAATCCAAAAGGAGACACAACAATACTTTTGCAGTCAATACTTACTTGCATTAAAAAGGATAAGTTATTTTAACATGATGTTTAAGAGCAATGTTCACATTTTTAGGATATAATAGACTTCTTTCAACAAGAAATGCCTAAGGACATATGTTGTAAAAACATTTTTACGTACACACCTTTTTCTAACACCACACACAAACACAAACACAAACACACACACAAATATATATATGGCTTTGGGGGTGACTTTATTGGGACGTTGGATATCTTAACTAAACTTGATGATAGTTAATCTGAGTGAATTTTTTTTTAGTCGTTCGTCCCTGATTAACAACCAGGGTAACTAGTTGGATCTACTGACTGCCTTCTAGCAAGCGCTTACAGTTCTTTATTGTCTTTTGCAGAACGACCTATAAAGAAACCTAAAATAGCACCGCAGAGACAGAAAAAAGGAGAGAGTTGTATCAACCCCGGTAACAGAAGGTGAGAATCGAATTTTCTTGATTGTGGATATTGGGCTACCCTCGTGTGTACATCTTTTGTAACTTTTCTCTTGAAGCTAATATCCGCATNACTAAACTTGATGATAGTTAATCTGAGTGAATTTTTTTTTAGTCGTTCGTCCCTGATTAACAACCAGGGTAACTAGTTGGATCTACTGACTGCCTTCTAGCAAGCGCTTACAGTTCTTTATTGTCTTTTGCAGAACGACCTATAAAGAAACCTAAAATAGCACCGCAGAGACAGAAAAAAGGAGAGAGTTGTATCAACCCCGGTAACAGAAGGTGAGAATCGAATTTTCTTGATTGTGGATATTGGGCTACCCTCGTGTGTACATCTTTTGTAAATTTTCTAGTGAAGCTAATATCCGCATTTTTACACCAATTTGTATGTTTCTGCTTTTAGCAATTGATTAAAATATATTCGATTTTGATTTTAAATGAAACCATATTTCTTGAAGTGTGTAAGATATATTTTTCATGTGATTGCTTTGCTGTGGAAATCAAAGAAAAGAACCACAAAACGGGTATGGAGCCAATCCTCAAAACAACTCGATCCCTGTCACAACGTAGGTCTACACTATCGACGTATAAAACAGCTTTTCCTAATCCGTTCAGAAGCCTGGCGATGGGAGCAGTAGCTCTCGTAACTTAGACTAGTAAAAGGCTTACAACGCATGCCATGATAAACTTTCTATATTTATGGCTTTTACTGAGACCATCAAGTTAAAAATTTTCAACATGTTTATGCTGTGTTTTCGGTGATTAATTCTATTCGCTTCATTTCTCAAGACAAGTGTATGGATGATGATGAATTGTTCATAACTGTAAATGGGATACATGTAATCCCGTGGATAATTTTTTTTTTGCTGGGAGGGCGTGGCCTTCCCGTATAATATTTTACACGTGATGTGTACACAAGTACATAATAACCTGTGGCAGCGATGGAACCTTGTAGAATGACGAGAGAGTTGTTGTTCTCTTAAACAGGTAATCCTTGTTGACTTCCTGCTACCACCATCTGTATATAGGTAATGATTGAACATTTGTACTTCTTGATTTATCTTTAGGCTGATCTTAATCTCCTTTGATCCTAAACTATATCCTTTGTGTTGACATATTGGAAGCATAGTTGTTAGTTCTAGCGATTTCAGAATCTCTTTGTAAGTTGTAAAGATGACAAAAAATACATAATACTAATAAAATTTAGTACTCACTGCTAGGTATCTTTATAAACATGACTTTACTGCTATCCCATTACGAAAACCAGGCAAAGGTTTAGACTTAAATTGTTTTCCTTTTTCAAATGTATGACTTAAGCACCTCGTAGTTGTAAGAACTTTATGATTTTTTTTGTCATAGATTATTAATTTACGCTATCTGCTCCGACTTTTTTGAAATTACTTTCACTAAATCTGTTTGCAACCTTTTGCTACAACTACTTTTAGTGTAAGGCTGGTGACCAGGATAGCCATGGTCTTGGCATTACTGTTTTCTTCCGTGCAATTTCTGATCGCTACAATAGGAGAGTGGGAACAAAAAATGTCTTTAGCTTTGCCTTTGATCTGGCTTGGTACTTTGATCTACCTTATGGTCTGGTTTGATACGATCGGCCTATGATCTAGTTTGATACGATAAAAATACCTTTAATTGGTTGAAGTTAGGTTGTGTCCAGGGCTAAATGTGTGCATTGACTTGCTTTTGTAAGTGTTTCGCATGTTAGATCAACTTGATTTATTAAAGTTTCACCATAATGGACACGGATTCCTTTCATACATAACTTCTTCTTAACTATTAGAATTTCTTATTTCCTTTTAAGGAGCGTACACATTGACTAAAATTGTGAGTACTGTAAGTGGGTACATTTTGAAGTGGGTTACAATATAGCAGAGCTTTTTTGATTTGATTTTGAAATAATATCTGTATTGTTGTATATGGTTTCTTTGTGAGATCAAATTACAGAATAGGGTATGAAGTAATAAAATAAAATATTTTATTTAGATATTCTATATTTATTTTTATTAATAAACACTTACTGAAGCTTTTTATTCGGTATAAATATTTGATAACAAATAAAGAAACAATGATATAATCATAGGATGAAATATGAAAGCAATTATTTGGCTTGCCAATGCAAATACAATCAATTTTTTAGTAAGTATAAAAGATAAAAGCAATAACGAATTAGGGCAATTATATTGTCTGCTTAGAGAGATAATTAGATCCAATTTATTTATTAATGAGGACGGGACGTCTACGGAAACTTTACATAATATTATAAACTCAGAAATGTTTTGGGGAAAAACTATTTTTTGTGTTTTACTCTCGTGAAAAATCCCATTTTCATGTCGTCACTAAACCAAGTTTTATTGGCGCTAAAAAAACCCATACAGTTGCGCCAAAAATAGTCAAAAACTGCACTGAAAAATAGCGTCAAAACTTGCCAAACCACTCTTCTATCAGTGCAGTGAGATCACCGTATCTATACGAAATACTTTCAAGTTGTGGCTTCAATGCCTTCCACTGAGCTCACTAAGCAAACATAGAAGTGTAAAATGTTCATTGAAAGAGCATACAAATTCCTCTGATAAACTGCTGCTTTGGCTTTGGTGACAATTAGTTCCTATCCTTCAAGTTTGTTAAACATCTCTTGGACGGCAGGCAGGTACTTCGCACAATAGAAAGCTACTTTTAGCTAACTTGACCTTCTTGTAATCACGAGTTCCAGAGGGTTTCTGATGTTGTGGATTTTTCTTTGCAAACCTTGATTTTCCATAGTACAGATTTGACGTAGGCAATAAGACTATCTACGTTTTGGTAAAATGCCATTATTTATTCTGCACGTTTATAAATGAGTTGGGCTAAACACGTTACTTGGAACAGACGTGAGTAAAGCTGCTTTAAACCGTTTCTAATTGCTTCTATGTAGCGGGATGAACCAGTTAAGAGAAAAGGAACATTTTTCCATTTGGCTTCTAGGATTCTGCCAGTACCGTAAATGGCATGTATTATTACTATCTGGTGATTGACAGTTATACATGTTTTAAACTGAAGAAGGCACCTTGATATTACCAACGAGTATGACAATTTTTGTCCAAAAATCTCAACTTTACTAACCACAAAGAATAACTGCTTAACAGATAGGACACATTCATTGATCACTTTCTTTAGAGCAAAATTCATTTTAAGCAGACTCAGATGGCTCTTTTTACCAAAGTATTCGAAAAAGTACTGGGTTTTTCGGCTTGTAAAAAAGAATGCCCGCTGAAATAAATGCTACTGAGAGTATCCCTTTTGATACTTTGATGTTTCCTGATATTTTTACCCACCATATTGCTCTCACTCGAAATTACTGCTCCGCAAATGTGACAGAAAAGCTTTTTTTCCCCAGAAATATTGCTTTATGACTCTCGGTCAAATTTGGCTACATAGCTCTTTGAACTTGAAAAAAACAAACCAAAAGTTGCAAACTTTGCTTTAGCTTAATATTCTGCAGAACTCTGGTCCATTCTTATCAAGCCAAATCTTGACATAGGTAAATGTCATATTGTGCTTGTAAACTAAATAAGTGCTTCAGCTTTTGAGTTAAAATCTAGTTATGGTCAATAAATTCAGTTTCAAATAGTTATTGTTTTATATCAAAATGGTACATTTTGCGTTTCCTAATGCCCCGATCCTTTCTTTAACATTTAAGCAATTAGTATACTACTGAACTCTAAAGTTTTTAAGTTTTATAAAGCTCAGTATGTGTGAGATAACTTACTTTTATTCCAAAAACACAAAATTTGTGGGTAGGCAATATTTATAGGACGTCTTAAAGGCTGACGAGAAAACGTAACAGGATACAAAAGCAAAGGGATTTTTAACCCAGACAAGGTACAATATATTTACTATTTTTTCGACACTAGCAAGCCTCGACAAAAAGGAAGTGATATAAACATTTTGCCAATTAAAATATCAGAAACAATTACGGTCCAGTAGTACATTGTAAAGAAATGGAAATTTTAAAACAGACAACGTTTAGTAGTTTAGATAGAGAAGTCTACACAAGCATAAGCATGCATGGAGATGCCACTTGTGTTGGAGTTAAAGACACTGGTATACCTCTGTAAGCTCCACATAAAGGGCATCAAAATTGGAACAGAAATATCGCTTTTTTTTTTAAACAGGCTAAATGTGTGTGTCATCAATGGGAAAATCGACAATTTTTATTGTGGAAGTCCTTGTTTCAATTCAGTTTGGTTATTTTACTTGGATTTAGTCATGGTATATTGCATTAGCATATTCTATGTGTGTTTTTCTCTACACTTGCTTGGAATTTTGTTCCTTTGGATTTAGCAGACATGTGTGTAATAGTTTGATGACCTAGTCGGCGACCTGAAAAAAAGAAAACAAGATTGCATACCAACTAATTTTGCTAAGGACAGAAGTAAATTTTGGTTAGGCCTCGCATTTTGGCTATTCCCTTGTGGAAGTGAAAGAAAAATAAAACTACTCTTTCATTTTCATGTCAACAATTCTATTTTCTTGTGCCTAGTAGTTCCAGACCGGAGAAATGTTACATAATATAAAGGACAAACAAAGAACCTGAACATTTTTCTCCGTCTGCTTCTGGAAAAAAAATCATAATGCCTTAGTTAGACAATGATCAACTGTGATTTTTCTCTACTCGATTCACATCGTGGTTTATGATTGAAAGACTGTAATTCTGAATTTCGACAACACGTGGTAAGACACTGCATTTTGGTTCACCTGGCTTGTAATTGAGCACTCAAAAAAAGACTGCTTTATGATTTAATACCACAGACGTATTCGGGTTTGATGAATTCAAGCCTGTTTTTATTTCTTGCGGTTTGGTTTTGAAATGACTGAAGAGTTTTAAGGAGCTTCACCTAAGAACTTTCATGCTTAACAAGTTTGTACATATGTGGTCTTTCTCACCTACATACCTACCTAACTACCTACCTACCTACCTACCTACCTACCTACTTACCTACTTACGTACCTACCTACTTACCTACCTATCTACCTACTTACCTACCTACCAACCTACCTACCTCCTTACTTACCTACCTAACTACCTAACTACCTACCTACCTACCTATTTACCTACCTACCTACCTACCTACCTACCTACGTACCTACAGAAGTTACTTTGTATCAATTCTTTCATTTTCAAATCCAATAGTAGCGAGTGTTNAACTACCTACCTACCTACCTACCTACCTACCTACTTACCTACTTACGTACCTACCTACTTACCTACCTATCTACCTACTTACCTACCTACCTACCTACCTACCTCCTTACTTACCTACCTAACTACCTAACTGCCTACCTACCTACCTATTTACCTACCTACCTACCTACCTACCTACCTACGTACCTACTGAAGGGACTGTGTATAACTTCTTTCATTTTTCAATCCAATAGTAGCGAGTGTTTACAATTTACAAAGCAAAAATTCTGACCATTTATGGAGGAAAGGATAAAAAAATTTATATTCCTTTACAGTTTGGTCCATTGTGTTAACAAAAAATGATCTCATTGAAAACGAAGCTCTGATGGGGTGCAAAGGTAGAGAAGATGACCATACAAGTCACTAGTTAAACTCAAGTTTAGAGTATTTTAGATTGCTCAGGCTATAAAGGTTAGAGATTTATTTTATCAGTGCTCTTCATATTTATATATTTTTCTTTATATATACATAAGGTAAAACACGAAAAATAAGAACTATGATTGCAACTAATAGTTCTTATTTTTCGTGATTTACTTTATGTATATTGCTTTGCTATATGCACTGAGCACTTTTTGATACGAATACACGAGATAACACACAAAATATATATAATGTGCAACAGCATTTGTTTGGCCGGACGATCGTTGACCAGGTTATAGGTGGTGTTGATGCCAACGGATGAAGGAGAAGAGAGGTGGGAAATGTAGGCCTTCATGCATCAGAAGCATAAAATATCCCTAACGCTGGCCCAAATCGTTTTTTGCCTATTCTTAAGGAAATAGAGTTCAAAAAAGAGAATATCGTATATGTAATGACATTATCTAGAGAAAGGTTTTGGCATCAGATGAAACTACTTTTTATGCAGACCAGAACACTGAGTGTAAAGTTCAGATATCTTCTTTACTATTGTTTTCAATTTGCACAAAAACAGTATATTGGGAAATTCCGGGAGATTGAAATGCGGCCGGAACAACAAAATGCGTTTCAAATTATTAAAGCACACAAGAAACACTGCTTGTGTTGGGTTTTTTTACCTTTTCATTTATATTTATAGATATAGACAACTACTTATTTTCCTTCCTCTCTATCCCTAAGATTCTTTCCCTCTTTTGGACATTCACATACGTTTGTTAGCAATTGTTGACAATAGTTTAGAAAAGTAGACAGTTTGAGAAAACTCTCACAATTAACCCTGGTTCACAATTCTCACAAAAACAATACCTTGGAAAATTTCGGGGCATTGAAATGCAACCGGAACCTCAAAATACGTTCCAAATTATTAGACCACACAAGAAACACTGCTTGTGTTGTAAACTTAAAAGCTATTTAAAGAAAAACCAGAGCAAAAACAATTCAAGTATCATAAGGGAAAGTTTCATGTTTGCTGTGTCATGTAAACAGCTCAGAAAAGAAAGGGTGTTACATCTTACCAGGTGTCTTTAAAGCCCTTAAAGAGTGACATAAATGGCACGTTTTGACCAGCGATGATTTAAATCCACAGAAAGAATGCCGTACGACATCAACAATCTTCTGTCATTTTTTTACCTTTTCATTAATATATTTATATATAGAACTGTCTATTTTCTTTCCTCTCTATCCCTGAGTTTCTTTTCGTCTTTTGGGGATTCACATACAATTGTTAGCAGTTGTTGACAATGGTTTAGAGAAGTAAACACTTTGAGAAAACTCTCACAATTAATTATGAATAAACACTCAACCTCAAGCTGAATATTTTTAACTTAGGTGAAGATTTGTTACTCCTCTTAGGATTTTGATGATTGGGGCTTATTCTTAGAATAGTTAAATAGGGCCTTTGGATGATAACTTTAGTTGTCTATAAGATACACACTGAAATCAGTTTTCAAGTGTGGCAGTCTTTGAGCTATTACTATCAGGAAATTCAAGTTGTAAAGTTAAAGATCAGCAGAGAGTTCTTAATACATTATTTCTTCAGTATTTGATTTGGTGGATTTTTTTTTTGTACTTTGAGTGCAGCGCTGGAGTCTCAGGGCCTTTTGAGGTGGAAGTTGGGTTGCATCAGGGCTCAGCTCTGAGCCCTTTTCTTTTCGCCGTGGTTATGGTCACCATTACCAACAACATCAGAAGCGGTGACCTCGATGAATTGTTGTATGCCGATGATATCGTATCACGCTCTTATATACTTTGACATTTAGCTTTACTGACATTCTCCTGTCAAAGACGCCGCCGCTCACTTCCCTCCGTTTTCCCCAAGCTTTGTTCACTCGAGTTACCACTTTCTCTCTGCTTCCTCCACTTGCGTTAACGACTGAGCCAAGGTAGGTAAACTTCTCCACTTGCTTAACAAGTGGAGAAGTTTCTCGAACTTTCACGAGCGGCTGACCCGACCTGAGAGTTGGAAGAAGGCCGAAAGAAGAAAGAAGATTTGAGCCACTAGACGTTGGCTTCAGTTGTTATAAAAAAAACCCTTTTAATACCAGGTATGTTTGTCAAGTGCAGTAGTCTGTTTATAAATCAGCAACATGACGTTTACCTCTTTCTTTACAGAGCTTGACAATGATAATTAGACAACATATCTCTTATTTTTACTCTTTTTTAGGGTTAAACCTGCTGCTGGAGTTCAGTTCGAATAATAATGCCGACTGCCATTCAAGAACGGCAGCATAGGCACAGTCGGGTTGTGTTACTAATTGCGTATTGTGCTACAGATATAATCATCACTCAAGTATGATGCTTTCCAGAAAACCAACGGTGCTGTTCTGTCCAAGTACTTCTAATCACCAAATGCTTATTTGGGAGTAGCAAGGTTTTGTTGCCAGCATTTTAACCAAAGATGGCTTCTTCAATAATCTCTTTTCATAATAATCAAGAGAGTAATAAACAGTTTTAGAAAAAGAGGAGGTCGTTTTAACAACAAAAAGAGTGACTGCTGATGTCGGTCAGGCATCCGCAAGAGTTGGCAACATACTATTGCGATCGATGCACTCAGAAAGTACCCACAATTACCATATAAGGAACACAAAATTGATTTTGTAATGCCCGTGTTTTGTGAAGATTTAGCTTATTTAAATCAGTATACTTGTTGTAAAATTCCGGNGTCTTTGAGCTATTACTATCAGGAAATTCAAGTTGTAAAGTTAAAGATCAGCAGAGAGTTCTTAATACATTATTTCTTCAGTATTTGATTTGGTGGATTTTTTTTTTGTACTTTGAGTGCAGCGCTGGAGTCTCAGGGCCTTTTGAGGTGGAAGTTGGGTTGCATCAGGGCTCAGCTCTGAGCCCTTTTCTTTTCGCCGTGGTTATGGTCACCATTACCAACAACATCAGAAGCGGTGACCTCGATGAATTGTTGTATGCCGATGATATCGTATCACGCTCTTATATACTTTGACATTTAGCTTTACTGACATTCTCCTGTCAAAGACGCCGCCGCTCACTTCCCTCCGTTTTCCCCAAGCTTTGTTCACTCGAGTTACCACTTTCTCTCTGCTTCCTCCACTTGCGTTAACGACTGAGCCAAGGTAGGTAAACTTCTCCACTTGCTTAACAAGTGGAGAAGTTTCTCGAACTTTCACGAGCGGCTGACCCGACCTGAGAGTTGGAAGAAGGCCGAAAGAAGAAAGAAGATTTGAGCCACTAGACGTTGGCTGCAGTTGTTATAAAAAAAACCCTTTTAATACCAGGTATGTTTGTCAAGTGCAGTAGTCTGTTTATAAATCAGCAACATGACGTTTACCTCTTTCTTTACAGAGCTTGACAATGATAATTAGACAACATATCTCTTATTTTTACTCTTTTTTAGGGTTAAACCTGCTGCTGGAGTTCAGTTCGAATAATAATGCCGACTGCCATTCAAGAACGGCAGCATAGGCACAGTCGGGTTGTGTTACTAATTGCGTATTGTGCTACAGATATAATCATCACTCAAGTATGATGCTTTCCAGAAAACCAACTGTGCTGTTCTGTCCAAGTACTTCTAATCACCAAATGCTTATTTGGGAGTAGCAAGGTTTTGTTGCCAGCATTTTAACCAAAGATGGCTTCTTCAATAATCTCTTTTCATAATAATCAAGAGAGTAATAAACAGTTTTAGAAAAAGAGGAGGTCGTTTTAACAACAAAAAGAGTGACTGCTGCTGTCGGTCAGGCATCCGCAAGAGTTGGCAACATACTATTGCGATCGATGCACTCAGAAAGTACCCACAATTACCATATAAGGAACACAAAATTGATTTTGTAATGCCCGTGTTTTGTGAAGATTTAGCTTATTTAAATCAGTATACTTGTTGTAAAATTCCGGATTTTATAAACATGACCTTTTCTCTGATTCCCATTTAGATCTCTTATACTCTTTTTTACGTTTTGCTACAACTTCACAATAACAGCAGTCCCGAAGGAAAGGCACTGCAGATATTTCACATTCACAGCTTTACGGTTAACCTTAAAGTTAACTATCACTTATAATTAAAATTAACTTTTACTCTGTCATTTTTATCTTCTTTTTCATGTTAATTATATATAGTCTTCAACGTGACGTTTATTCTCCAAAATATAAACGCTCGATTACAGTATCGGATCTATCATGAGAAAGGAAGGACCAGAAAATCTTACCCTTACAGGTCATATTGAAGGGAAAAGAAGCAGAGGAAGACTAAGTTTAACATAGTTGGGAAGTCTCAAGTGCCATATTAAAAACTGTATATCAGCAAGTGAGAAGGAAAAGGTAAAAGCTGGAGATCTGCTACCTATGATTAGAGATAGGAATCTGTGGAGAACCATGATCGCCAACGTCTGGGGTGGATATGGCACATGGAGAGAAAGAGAGAGAGAGAGAGAGAGAGAGAGAGAGAGAGAGAGAGAGAGAGAGAGAGCTAAGCCAGGAGGATACTGCAATATATTACAGTTGAAATAATTCATCATGATGTCATTTATCGTTTGCGTGATTTCTTCACTGAGTCTATATTTTGATCCCAGCTCATCACTTCAAAATTACCCAAAAAATGCCTTCTTTTGCCTTCTTGTAACAGGCTTTTGAAAAGTTACCTTTCATAGAGTGTGCTGGCCAATATTTAATGCTGTACGACCAGTATACTCCTCCTCATTTCCTTAATTGTTTTCCATAAGCCATTCTTCGCCGTATGGTATTTTGTATTCAACATTATTCTGGAAAGAGACCAAAATATGTGGTTATTTCTGTGTGTACTTTTAATTATCTTTCATTTGAATGTGATACCCATTTGTTTGGGGTGTTTTCTATCAACACAACTCACTCGCAGAAAATCAATTTTAGTTATCATTTTTTATTTTCTACCAATCAGCTTTACAAAATTTAATCGGGTTATTTTGAACTAAAACCTACTGTAAAGCAATCTCAAAATGTTCACTTAAAATTGTCCAAGATGTCCAATTATTTGTTCGAAACTTGCAACTCACAGCCTCTTAAAAACAGTGCAGCTGAGAAATTACCATTACTGATTAAGTCCAAAGTCACAGTACGTACAGTCGACGCTCGTTATCTCGAACACTCGCTATCTCGAACTTTCACTATCTCGAAGCAATTATTTGGCCCCTTGAACTGTTTTTCGCTCGTTATCTCGAACGTTTGAATCTCGTTTGAAAATCGAATGAAAAACGTTCCATTTCTAATGTTTGAAATGTAGAATTCTTTTAGGATAAGTTTTTGGTATTTTTCGTTCTTTCAAAATGGCAGCCAAGAGAAAGCCTTAGCTGAAAAATGTCAGGCTTTAAAGGACTTGGAAAAAAGGCGTTCCAAACAAAGATGTTGCAGAAAAGTATGGGGTGCCAAAGAACTCTGTTTCTACTTGGGTTAAAAACAAAGAAAAGCTTCTCTCTGCACTGGAAAAATCAAGCGAAAAACAATAAGGCAAAGCAATTACGCCGATGTAAATAATGTTGTCTTTAAGTGGTTCTTGTCTCAACGAAGTAAGAGTATATCAATCGATGGGACCTACATTAACGAAAAAGCGATGAAGTACGTAAAGGAGTTAGGTGTGACAGACTTCGAAGCTTCAGATGGATGACGGGTATCAATTGTCGGGAATTTAACCCTAAATCGTGGTATTTTTTTAATTTATAGGGAATTTTTAAAGCTTCTTGGAAATTTTGTATTTGGCGGATACGAATTTTCGCGAAATCGGCCAAAATTCGCGTAAGGTGCGAAAATTAGTGCCTGCGAAAGTTTCTACTCCTAAGGTAAAAAAATACCATGTATCTTATTTACTACGACTTCAAAAAACGTGAATGCTTCGACTCAACTTCCCTTTCCTTCTTTGATGTCTAGAAAAATCTCTTGGGGTTTTATAAATGACGTGATCTTATAAACTGATTTTGATTTTTTCATTCAATCTCAAAACTTTCACTATCTCGAACTTTCTCACGACTTGCATCCGTTATCTCGAACATTCGCTATCATGAGTCTGCCTTNCTTGGGTTAAAAACAAAGAAAAGCTTCTCTCTGCACTGGAAAAATCAAGCGAAAAACAATAAGGCAAAGCAATTACGCTCATGTAAATAATGTTGTCTTTAAGTGGTTCTTGTCTCAACGAAGTAAGAGTATATCAATCGATGGGACCTACATTAACGAAAAAGCGATGAAGTACGTAAAGGAGTTAGGTGTGATAGACTTCGAAGCTTCAGGTGGATGACGGGTATTAATTTTCGGGAATTTAACCCTAAATCGTGGTATTTTTTTAATTTATAGGGAATTTTTAAAGCTTTTTCCTCAAAACTGCCTCATTTGTTTGATGGTCTGCCCATGTTATTCTCATCATTCTCCTGTAAAACCACATTTCAACAGCTTCTAGTCTCTTTTGCATTGATGTTGATATCGTCCAGCACTCACAACCATGAAACAAAGTAGATGTTACATAAGCTTCCAGTACCCTCTGCTTTGTAGCCATTGACATTTTGCGGTGTTTTAAGAGCTTTCGTGATCTTTCAGAAGTAACTTTTACAATCCCTATCCTTCTCTTGATTTCCAGATCACACTTTCCATTCTCTATTATATAGCTACCTAAGTAATTGAACTTGTCAACTTGCTGTGTGGGGTCATTTCCAATATACAATTTGCATCTTGGACTTTAGTTCTTACTTATCACAATGCATACTGTTTTCTGGCGATTTATTTCCGTTCCTTCTACTTTGGCTTAACTCGCACCCCTATAAATCGAGTATCAGCTCTTAACTTTACACGACTTTTTTCTCGCCCCAGTTTTGTGTTTGATTGAAAAATCTCTTATTTTGAGATTTATACTTAGATGCATTTACTATATTCTCAATATTTGTATTTAACTCAACTTATGAATTTGTCTGTGTGCAGAGGAGTTTTGCCTAAGGATTTTTTTTAAGACTCCAGAAGAATGTAGAGTACATGGAGGTTAGTGAAAACGTTGAAGATTCCATCGTCAAATAAGTGGTACCACAA
Organism: Morbakka virulenta; assembly: GCA_003991215.1. NCBI lineage: Eukaryota > Metazoa > Cnidaria > Cubozoa > Carybdeida > Carukiidae > Morbakka > Morbakka virulenta. Next base: position 4,186,180 of record RDPX01000027.1, read on the forward strand.
GTCACTGCTTATCTCATACATCATACAAAGCCATACGAGCAGTTGCTGTATGGGAACACACATACACATACACACACACACACACACACCACTCTTTTGTAGTCTGCACCAAGGAAATGTAAAGATAAATCTTTTGTAATCTGCACCAAGGAAATGTAAAGATAAAGCAAAGGACGCATGAATGTGGCCTGTGGTTGGATGAAAAAGAGATACTTATTTTGTTTTGGAGACTCTCACATTATGTCGTTAAACAACGTGTAAGATTTGCAGAATAAACAGAGAAAATCTCCTTCTTAAGTAATGCTCTCTTTTTTACCTGGGTCTAATGCAAGCCTTGGAATAGTAGGAGTTGTCATTTGTATTGTTCTTGGGAAAAATGTGGTAATGACAAAGTTAAAAATATTGACCAAATAAAGCAACATGAAACTTCAAGAAACACGCAGGAAATTCATGTTGGATAGCATTACAGTCCCGATGTGATAATTACCCTCATTAAATAGAAATTAATTGATAATGCAATAGCGTAGTACGTACAGCTCGCCCATGACTTATAAATTTAGTATTGGAGTAAGAGATTTGTGACTAGTACCTATCATGAACTCAGGCATACCATGCTAATATAAAGACGCCCTTTTTACCCTCTAAGCAACAGCTAAGGTTTCTAATTCAATTGAAAAGTAATTTTTCTCCGCTTTTTGTAAGAAACGAGATGGACAGTCGACTGGATTCCATGGTCCTTGTATTCCGTATTTTGTGTTTTTTTCTAAAGAGCACCCGAGATGCCCATTACATTTGTCAGCATTTCACTCATATAGCATGTAATAAAAAATTAGTTTCAAAAAAATTTATTAATATTTGGTTAAAAAGTAAATGGCGTGTTCCGTCAACTTCAAGGTCAATCTCCATTTCTTCATCATCGTCACCATCATCATCTCAATTTTCAATATCCTCGCTGTTGGCAGTAAACATCATCTTATTGTGACAGCAACTTAGCAGCATTTTTGCATGGTTAACATGTTTTAGAACATCTTCACTACCATCTACTGCTAATTTCAAAGCATACTCTTCCATTGATTTTACTTTTAGTTCTTTAGGCATTGCTGTCATGCATTTGAAATCCACTGTGCAATGGATCTTCTTTCTGGTGACTTAAGATTTCCCGATTTTCTGAGGCAGTTAATTCCAGTTGATGATAGCTACTCATCGTATTGCTCTTAAACCCATGCTTTGAACGGTTTGTACCAACACATGTCTGGGGTTTGTATGTACTTTGTACACCCTCCTTGGATATACACACAACTAATTTTCTTTTCTCTTCATACCACTTGTCATTGAACCTTTCAAATGACATGCGTAAGTTCCCCGTACCACCATTCTTTGACATCATGATAGCGATCATACTACTTTACTTAAATAGTCACTGGTAAATTTGGTGTTCATACAACCATTTACGGATGACATGATGACGCGGTGACTGGAATATCTTATTCACCGTTCGACTGTCGTGTAAAGCTTCTTTGAATACAATTTAGATTTTCATTTAAAACATAAAGTACCAGCAAGAAAGCGGACCGCTAAAAATAACAAACACTAAATGAGCCACTTAACTGCATTCCAATCAAAACAACTACACATGCCCTTAGCCACTCAACAGCAGGATAAGCTTGCTCAGGATGCTTAAAAAACTGACCATCTATACAGCATCAAAGGAATTACCTCACTAGACATATCACGAGACTGAATCTGTCACAAAGAGGTTGGATGCTAAAGTTGTACTACAGAGGAAGGCAAATATTCCTTTTAGCATAGAAGGTGCAGTTTTTAAAGGAACTTTGTCGTCCAAAGAAAATGGTACTGTACTGCAGTAGATGGAAGCATTGATTCTTGATAGATGGTCCACGTACGTAGATGAAGTTTGAAGAAAAAGGTACAGGTACAACAGTTTGCCGTAGATCTCACACTTAAGACAAGAGCGTTGGAATGGTATATCGTTAATACGTCAGTCATTCGAGCAAAATGCTATCTATAGTTAATGAAAGACTTATTTAAGGACCCTTATACAGCCCAACTGTAAGCTTAGCCACAGTAGGTAGCTGGATTTTTCAAATAAATACATTTGCACATCTAATCGTTCCAATCACCAATGCCGAATGTCATTGCCTAACTAATTTTGTGCCAACGGAAGATTACAATAATCCCCTGAAAATCTCGTAAAACGACTTTACTTGCACTGAGACCTGTTATTGTAAAACATGTGAAAATCGAGAACACTGTTCAGAGCTTCTTAACGGCTAACGTTTGACGAAGATCATCAGGGCAAAAATGCAGTTGTGCTTCACTAGCTTTCTCTAAAAATTACATGCCCTAGTTGTACTATATGGGATGTTTTGAGGTTTAAACTGCTTAAGATGACTTTTCTTGAGCATTTCAAAAGTGTAAGAATCAATAATTCATTTAAATTAAAGGTACTAAATGCAGGGTTGATAAAACAAATCAACAACCACGGTTTTAGCTCTGAGGCCTCCTTTTGAAATACCAGATAAGGTCCTCATTGCATTCCTGAAAGAGTATGGATCCCTTACTTTGTTGGAAATGGAGAAGCTGAGAAGCGATAACGGCATCTTTACTGAAAATCATGCAGTGCTTATGATGTTAAGAAGAGCAGTTCCAAACTTTCTCAAAATTCATCAAATATAACTGGTACACAAAAAGCAGTCAAGGTCAAGTAAAAGCAGGTGCTTTGAGAACCGACACAAAATTTGTAGTAGCAGCGCATCGTGTTTGCAATATAATATCAGTTTATGCTTCCCATACTTCAAAATGTATTGCCTTCTTAACAAGGAGCATCATGAATATGAGGAGCTGTTTACTTTGCGCAAAAAGAAAGATTCCGAGAAGGTAATTCCTCCAACGAACTAAAACCCACGAAACTGAGTGCCGAGTACTTTATTCATCAGTAACCTTCTCTCCACCATCCGAGACTAAAAAGGAGATAAGTGAACACCTCGGCAATGATAGAGCAGAAGGGAAAGGAGAAAAACAACGTAGAGGAATTGGACTAGAGCTTCTAAAGTCTTTTATCTGCCTCCATCTTCCCAAAGATTTCTTTATATTCTATGCCAGAATAAAATCTCTCCCTACTTTTCAGTAAGAAATCCCTATCATCGCTCAGTTTACTCACCAATTCTACAACACAACCATCAACGAGGAAGACAACAGAAGAAAAGAAAAGACAGAAAAAAACCATCCATCAAGAAGAAGATATTTCAGCCACTGGTATTTTCAGTTCCGTGATGCACTCTGGCGCTAGACTTCGTAGCCCTGTGTAGGAAAGTTTCATTTCATGGCCCTATTAGAGGGACTAGGTCCATGACATCCCTAAAGAGTTTTTAAAATCCTGAACTGTAGGAACCTTAAATATTTGTTCCCTCAAATTTCATTGCATTCGGGATGCCTTAATGAGGAAACACTTTTTAGAACTCACTGCCATGAAAAAAATCTGTTTTTCTTTAGAAAACTTATGTTTCTGATAACAAAGATAAAAATTTCTATTCAAGACACTGGGTAAATCAATTATTCTGGGATTTAGTCAACTATTAACAAAAAGCCTCTCAATTGCTGATTAGGGGGAGTTTCACAGTGTCCTGGATCAAAAAAAGTATGGGATGGTCAGAGCTGCGTCAATAGGCTTTGTATAACAAATTTAGGCTTACATTTATGCCATGAATTTGCATAACACTTTTCGTTTTCAAACTCAACATATGAAGGACAGAAATATTTGACTCTGATTGAGAACTGAAACACACCTGGACCAGATTTTTTTGGTCCAGGTGTATTTCAGTAACTGAGGCCAATATAAAATATTTTAAATATTTTTCTTGAAAAAGGGCAGTTTTTTAATTCAATGAGCCCAGCTCTGCTACGCGTCATCTTCAATAACCTTTTTTCACATAAAGTCCTACATGATGACCAGACTTGCAATATTATAGATTGTTTTGTTTACGACAATTTGAATTTGGTAGGCAATATCATATCATACTGCGGCCAGATGAACATTACCCTCAAGTTTTTAAACTTGGATCGAGAGAAGGCCCTCAATCTTGTCAAATAGTCTGTTCTTGGTAAAAAATGGCCAAAATTTACTTCCGCTCACTGTTTCTCTAATTAAAGGGATCCGTGTAAATTAACATTAAACCTTCATTATCAATAATCATAGTATGGGTCCTTTGTCCCTACATTGTCTTTTTGTCGAAACCTTTGCTAATTCTATCCGTAAATCCTCACATTTCATGGGATAGACTTACCTGTTTTGGATGAGGAATTTTACCTCTTGCAATATCTATAAGATGCTACAATATTTCCTACGAAATAAAATTCTTTAACTACTACAGTTGTATTGTATCAGTCCATGAAAGAGGTACTAGCTTAAAAGTATATTTTAAAAAAACCAAGGCCCTTGAAGTAGATTGTGTGCAATATTACAAGTTGCACCAGCCAAAGATCGAGTGGATTCAACAATAACAACTCTTTGAGTCCTTTTTGAAAATCCAAGAATGGTAGAGAATTTAAAGACCAGTTTTGAAATGTGGTCCAGCTGTTTGCTTTCATTTATTTGCAAAGACCTAATTTTATGCAACCTTACCATCTCTAAATCGAATTGCAATTTAAAAAAACTGCTTTTACCTGCAAAAATGTTTCAATGTGTAGACAGAATAGTTTTTGCCTTTGTATAAAAAAACGGTAGTAAACGTCTACATAGAACCCCCTGGTAGCTTCTTGTACAGTAAGAAGCTTTAATTTTGATTCATATGGTCAACAATGCACCTGTTCTTGTGCCTAACAGTTTAGAAGACATTCTCAAATTCAACCAGAACAAAAGGCCATCTTTCCAAGGTTTTTGTTAGCTCAACATCTCTATGGCACTTGGAGAGAGAGAGAGAGAGAGAGAGAGAGAGAGAGAGAGAGAGAGAGAGAGAGAGAGAGAGAGAGAGAGAGAGAGAGAGAGAGAGAAACAACGAGAAGCAAAGCAGCAGACACACAAAAAAAAAATAAACAAGAA
>RDPX01000027.1:4191264-4203269 GCA_003991215.1 Morbakka virulenta
TAGGTAGAGAGAGAGAGAGAGAGAGAGAGAGAGAGAGAGAGAGAGAGAGCGAGAGAGAGCTTTGGACAACTGGTACACAACACTGTATGATGATCCCTTTCAATGTTCAAGACACTATTACATGCCCTCAATATTGTTGAAGAAAAAAAGCCCTTCCAATAGGAAAATCAGTTATAAAACTAATTAAAAAACCCAACCCTTTCGAAAAGCTGATATATCTATGAAGATCTCTCAGCAGACCAAGGAAATGGTCCCTCATTCAGTTCTTCAAAAAATCCTTTTATCAATAGGAATTTTGTAACAATGGGGTATGAGAACTTTTACTCTGAAATTCGACTGTTATGGTTATTGGTTATTTTTCTCCAAAATATTCCAAAGATATTGGCCAAAACAGCCCCAAACAACTGTCAGGTTCCCATTTGTCATAAATACCTAGTGTACTTTTTGCTACAAATTTGGGAAAAACAATTTGCAGCAATATATAAAACTATAGTGTTGCATTTTGTGAAGCTTGTAACACATTGCCAATGGTACTGGTGCTGCAAGAAAGGGTTTTGATGAAACAAACTATGATGAAAACTATTTTAACCACTTTAAAATTACACATACAAAAGTTAAACAGCCCTCTAATTCCAAGAATACCCTCTGAAAACAGAGTTTGAGAACACCAGACCACGCAGTTACACATTGTATCAATTTAGAGAGCTTAGTCTTTTATTTTTCTTTTATGTTGTAAGGTATTTCTGAAAATGTGGCAGTTTATGTAAACCCGTCATAAGCACTGTAGCTTTTTTCATGTCCTTATTTTCAGTACAGATCAGTTGCGTTGCTTCCTGACGAAAAAATAAGAGGACTACCACCCCACGCCCCTCAAAAAACAACAACAAACAAACACACACACACTCGCGCATCATATTGAACAAAAACAACCAAAAAACAACGAACTATAAAAAAGAAAGAATCAGTGCTCCACTTCCCGTCCGCTTGCTTGTCTCTTTGTCTATGTCGTTTGTCTTGCATTTGAGCTATGGCGTTTTCTCTTCTCTTCTCTGTTAATCGGGTTGATCATTGATTAATTGATGGTCACTTTTATATGAGTTATTTATGTGTCAATGGCTCCTCCATTTGCCACTGTTTATCAGGGTAGATGCATCAGAAGGATACAATGAAGAAACAGCTGGAAAACTGACAGCAGAGTCCAAGAGAAGAGTTAGTCCCCCACCTTTCATGTTGAAAGTAAGCCTTTTGTCAAAAGGAAAACGACTGAACATACATTTCGAAAACGTATAAAAATCTAAATATCAAAGACTTTCTTCCAAAATTATACTCAATTTTAAGTACGTCACATTAAAGAACACAGAATCCAATATTTTCAGTCGCAGTTGCTTTCCAGTTGTTGTGCTACCAGCGGAACTGTGCAAAGTTCTTTCTGACACCTGCCGATAAAACTTGAATTGTTGCTGTGTTTTAGATCAAGTCGTGCTTTGGTTGTTGATGTTAAATTTCTGAAGGGGAGCGTTGTTTACCGAAACAAGGAGCTGTTCTACCATTATTCACAGCAAGTCTGTGGTATTTTAAAAAACAAGCCAATCTCTGAGACACACCTTTCTTTCGTGTCTCCCAACCCTCCATGTAACACATTTCATCAGATTTCACGCTTTTTTGTCTTCTTGTCTTTTTCATGATAAATATATCCCGGCATTTTACCAAAGAAAAAAGGGCAAAGGCGTCAAGCACTGTTGTTGAAATGATATAATTACACAGCACTTAATTTGGTCTGTCAGGGCTGTTGTGTAGAAGACTGCTCATGGGTACAGATTTACATGGTTGGTGTGAGCAGTGACCTATTGATTAGGATATTTCCAGTCATATTAGGAGGTGCCAGGTTTTACCTACGTTTCGATCTTCCAGTTCTTCGGTCTTTCGGGGAATGACATTCTCTTTCCACCACCACCACCAGATACTTCCTGGTAAAAGCTAGCGAACAAAAGCGANTTCATGATAAATATATCCCGGCATTTTACCAAAGAAAAAGGGCAAAGGCGTCAAGCACTGTTGTTGAAATGATATAATTACACAGCACTTAATTTGGTCTGTCAGGGCTGTTGTGTAGAAGACTGCTCATGGGTACAGATTTACATGGTTGGTGTGAGCAGTGACCTATTGATTAGGATATTTCCAGTCATATTAGGAGGTGCCAGGTTTTACCTACGTTTCGATCTTCCAGTTCTTCGGTCTTTCGGGGAATGACATTCTCTTTCCACCACCACCACCAGATACTTCCTGGTAAAAGCTAGCGAACAAAAGCGACAGAAAAGACGTTTGACTATCCTCTCAATTTGCCACGCTAAACCTATCTCTTTGTAACTTTCTTTGTATGAAATTTATCTTAAACATTACTTTATGGTTGGTCTGTGCAAGTAGTTGCCTTACAATTATAAGGGCAACAATTCATTTTGAGCCCATACAATACTGCTGATTTTTAGCCTTCTCCTTTTCATTCGTTTTAGAGTTTTCCTGTTTATGTAAGCATTTATTCCGTACATTGTGATTATTAGTATTCATCACTATGTATACAGTCGTAGAGGTGTTAGGTATTCATTTTTCCTATCCGCCTTCCCATTTCATAACCTTGCAGGTTATTTCATTAATTGTTTAATTATATAGCTGTATTGTATTTAGTCTTTTATGAAGACAACTCATGAAATTGGATTCAGGGCACTGCCATGGAATGTTGACTAAGGATAAGATAAAGGCAAGAATCAATAAAAAAACTGATGTTAAGATATCTCTGATGCGTCATTTCGCCTCTGGTTCAAATAAGTTGGAGCGGTATACCAAAAGTGTCGAGTTCTATTCATAGGAGTAGCATACTTGTAAACAGAGACGTAGCACTAGATTTTCATTACGGAGGGTAAATGAAACAAATCCAGACCTCTTGATTAGCTCTAGCTTATATTTTTGAAAATATATGAAGATAAATTACTAAATCATTTAACTAAATAATAATGCCGTGTAAGATGTATATCTCACCAGAATAGTATAAGCAAAACTGAAGATGAATAGGGATTGTAATAAAATCAGAAAACTCGCCAAGTGATAAAGAAACAAATAGCCTTTTGCTCGAAAACAGCTACGAAAAAATAAGCCTACAAAAATGCAACGGAAACTTTTACAGCGTAGATAGATATAAAGAACTTCAAAAGTCACACAAAACTCAGTATGTTATTAAACTGAAATTTACCAAACCTATTTAGGCGACCGTCATTCTTAGCAGTAAATGTAGAGGCGATTTCGAATAAATCGATTTGGTCGAGTCCATTCCTTTAGGCACTTAAAATTATCTGATGACTAATAGTTTGCTTTGTTTCATACTTTAACACAAACAGGTTTTGATGAGCTTGGAAAAACTCAATCTTCTCTCAGGTGTTGAATTCATTACTTGCTATGTCAAAATCAGCTTTTCCAGTTTAAATACTTCACTAACGTGGTTTCTCCCTTCTACATTTCTTAAAAATTTGGTTATTGTGCCAATAGATGCGATTCCAATTTCTTTGTGTTATTCTGACAAGGTTTTCAGCTCCATATGAAACCGATTTCCGTTAAAATCACTCCAATGTTTTGCCATGACATCATTATCCTGATCATCACAGTCGCCTTCTTTCTATGCCTAAATAAACAGATCCTCCAATTTTATGTACATTTGAAAATCTTCAGTAGTATACTTTACGGTAATGATAAACAATATAATCGTGAACTTCAGGTGCTGCATTTCCGCCAAGAAATTCCTCTATCCTGGCTGCTTCTTTTTTTCCTTGGCAACTTAAAAGAATCTATATTTAATATACTAGTTACTTTGCTTTGTACATATTCCCAAAAGAGCTGATACTTTTCATCGATTCTCATTTTCTTAAAAGCTGCAATAGTCTGTTTTGCTACTGCTTGAGCTTCGGCAACACACAGGTATCATTATAAGTCTGTGACAATGTACTTAGTCTATCACTATGTCTAAGGAGAAGATTCATCTTCCATTTTACAGGGAAAATCCGGCATTTTAATGGAATCGACACCATCATGAAGAATAGAAGGACTCATACCTAATAATGATTTTATTTTGGATTTCCGGGGAAAGTCTAGCTTTGATTCTTCCTTTCCAACCATTCTGCGAGCGCAGGGTCATCTTTCGCACGTACATTTGTCAGTTCTTTAAAATCAGAATTTTTGTCGTCAATGTGTCCTTTCAGTGGTAATACTTGGAGGACTAGGTACCAAAGATATGTCACACATTTTAACAACAATGCTCTATTTTTACGTTGGGTTTCGGCTAAAGCGTGTTTGGCATCGTAGAAACATCTTGTGCAGACGTGGAGATATCTGCCATTCTCTGGATATTTTTCTGGTGATATTTAAAAGCTTCGTGTTGATGAAATCCCTTATTCGTACCTCTAGCAGTTAATATACCCTATTTTCAGGTAGGAATCTTCTACTTTGGCATCGTTGACCATGTTATTGTAATGATCGTCTTCACAAGTAACGCAATATACACTATCTGCTGCCTAATAATATTGTAGCCACGTCCTCTTTCCCCAGGACGTGGCTACATTATGAAGCCAGGAAACTCCTTCTATCTTTCCCAAATTTTCTCTCAGGATAAAAAAATTCTCTCGTTGGTTTTCCGCAGTTTTATTTCCAGTACGTGATGCATCTGATGAACAAATTTTGTTTTGGTGCTGTAGGTTTTTTATCACTTTTCACAGGGTAGCTTTCTAGTCTTCGCACTGAACTGTCCTGGTGGTTTTGATGTTCGGTAGCGTCTAGGGTAGTTCCTGAGAATTAATGAGAGTGGGTTGGGGGAAAACGTGTATCGTGTGTCAACAACCTCGTTGTCCGACGAAGTAAATTCAATTTCAAGTTAAATACAAAATGGAATGTGGAGTGAAACGGGTTGAAGGTCCAGACCTGATCATCAATTTGCTTCGACGAGAAAATGATCCGAAAGAAAGTCTTATAACTGTCGATGGCTGTACAATTACCTCACTAAAAGTGCATGAGGTATTTGTGTATGCATGGATTTGATTCTATTTGTCAATATGCGATAAGCTATCGTTACGGGAATCTCCGATAGTGTCTATTTTTTTGTTACGGTTTCATCCATTATAATGAAATAAGAGCTCAGATTTCAAGGCCGACTCAAGAGCAAATAAGAATAAATTAATATGATTGTACTACCGAGACCTTTGAGAATAGGTGCTAAGCTTCACTCTCTCTGTTACAAGTACTAACATCGTGCTTAATGTCGTTGTTGTTAGAAAATTCTTGAGAGGGTTTTGACTGTTTTCTAGCTGAATTGTGCAACTCGTTTCAAACCTCGATTTATTTTTTTCCGTCTCCCCGGTACACTGTAATTTTATTAATTAGCAATCCGCCTCAGCGAGGGGCCGTGGCTTAATGGTTAGTGCAACTGTACTGTAACCAAGGATTCCGGGTTCGATTCCCTGGGCGGGCGACTTTGGAACTGCCAAATCCAAGCCCCTATGAAGGGCACCGTCTGAGCCCTAGTTATTGGGAGAAATGACGTTAAAACAAACAAACAAAAAGGGGAAAAAAAGTAATTTGCCTCGACAAAGAACAGCCCACTTCAAAGTATGTTTTGGATTTTCTTCAAATCACAATAAAAACGAAACTTATACATGTGAGTAAATAAAAAATTTTTGTAATCAAATTACTTTCCTTTTGTGTTAATTTACTTTTATTTGTTGCACGCGCTCATGGAAAAAACTCTGTGAAAACCTTGTGAAAATCGAAAATAGCTCTATTGCAGATAAAAAATATTATTGCTACACTCAAATCACACGTTTTATTTGTTTTATTCAAAACAGAAATCTTAAACTCTTTTTGCGTTGGAATATGCAATTTATCAAATTAATCACAATTGAGAAAATGCGGATCTTAGTCATGTTTGAAATTTTTGCGGCACAGCCTCACCCTTAAAATACCCACACACTTGACAACGCCTCTGGTAAAATGGAGAGAAACGCCACCAGCACAAAGATATCGTGTTGATTCACTACTGACTTGGTTCTGTTATATATGGGCTAAACGGGGTTGCCTTGAACACCAGAGATACCGACAAGGGCTTTTAATTTTTGTTGAGTTATTCTTCTGAATGCCAGGTCAGGCACCCTTTTCAATTGTTTCTTTTCATTTTTGTTTTGAGGAATATCTTGAGACAACAACGTCGAAACAATTTGTTTTTTGTTACCCAAACAAAGACAGACAGGAAAAGAAAGAAAAAATTAGACATTGTGAGCGCCTGTGTCAACAATTCCTATGCAAAACAAACAATGGCTTCTGTTGAAATAGCGGACACTAACAGAACGATTTTTGAGTTGCAAAGTTACAAACAAAAAAAATTCATTTTCATTTGGCATAACCAGTTCATAAGTCTGGGGTTTCCCTGATCAGAAAACAGCGGCTATTTCCACAGTGCTGCGGAGTAACTTGTTCGTGAGATGTTAATGAAAATTGAGCCACAATCATTGTTTTCATTTGGTCGTACTTCAAATGCAGTGCAATTGTGGTTTTGCAATGAAACAAGTGAACCGCTGATAACATTGTCTTTGTAGTGAAGTCATTATTGTTTTTTATTTAACAAAAGTTGCTATGGAGAGATTTGTTGTCAGCTGAAATGGTGAGCAAAGTGCAAGTTATTTTGCTTTGGTTTTTGCCAGTCACACAAGTCATCGTTTATTATCTAGTGATTTTTACTTGCAGCTATTACAGCATGCAATGGAAGACACAACTCGACCAAAGTCAAAACGAATTCTGCCAAGATGCATAAAATATGGACCACGCGAGAAAACACAAGAAGAATTAATGCAAGATGAGAAAGGATTTGTGTTAGATTGTATTGCTGTATCAACTTTTTCTGATGATTCTGGCCATGCCTCTCCGAAGCTGTCAACAGCAATTCCTCCTTACAACGCTCAAAAGGACAAGCATGCAAAACAGTACTTTTTGGCCAGAGATGTGAAAAAAACGCTGAAGAAGACTGGTCAAGTAAGATTTCCCAAATTACTTTGTTATTTAATAATTAATAACAATAAATTTCTGATTTCTTCGTCCTTTGAGGTATTGAAACTATGACAAAAATTCGGTTTGTTACAATGTGTTATTTTTGGGGGGCCTCCTTTCTCTTAGGGCAGGCAATTTACAAATTTCATCTTTACCTGAGTGGCCCAGTTACTAAATAAAGTAACTTTTGCAAAAAAATAGGAACATTTTCAAGGGTATGGAAACGACTTCCTGTCTCCATTCGGTCAAACAGAATGGAGACAGGAATCTCTGTCAACCCAATTTGGGGGTTTTCTGGTTCATTAATTTCTCTTTTGTTTCATTTTCTCTAATCAACTTCCTGTGCAATAGCAGGGTTGTATTTTTTTCAGCAAAATTTACTTCCCCTGTAGCAAAAAGGGAGAGTTTGCAAAAAATACCCACTTTGCCTTTGAACATGAAAAAATAAAATTGTCTAAATCTATTGCTGTTGGGTCTCATAACAAAGGAAATATATCTTTCTTAAGTGATTTTCCTTTAATTACTAAACAGATATGGTTTAGAACAAAAAGCATTGGCACAAGGTTTTATTTCCGATAACCCAACATAACACACACAATGGTTAATATTTTAAGTTATTGTTATGTACATTAAAAAGATATAATAAATATGTGTATTGTATTATTATATTATTATTATTATATTATTATTATCTCAAATTTTTCTTTTCTTTTCATTTCTATTATTATTATTATTATTATTATTATTATTATTATTATTATTATATACTTATATAATATAATATAGACAATAGTTGAAATTCTGTTAAAGGAAATGGATTCCAATTTTTAAAAAATAAGCTAAGTGTGTTGGGTGAAACCTTGTTCAAATAAATTGGCAATTTACTGGCTTTACACTCACTGGAACATTCTTCGCACAGGTCCATTCTCTGGAGTTCTAATTTGAACCAAACATGTGAGCCTGAGTCTCGAACACAATCGGGGTTCCAGCCTTGAGAAAGTGCGCATCCAACAAAACTTTTAAATAAACTAATTGCGGCACAAAACTTGAATATTGCAATTGAAAAGGCGTTCATTTTGGTCGAAAAACGTTTTTACTGGCACTAGATTGGACCAAAAACCCAAAATAACAATAGAGTACTCGACTAATGTTTTTATTGATACCGAAAACAAAGAAAGGATCTAAAAAGCCCTCCACCTTTTGTGATTCGCTGAAGAAAACAATAGGTATCAATGAAAATCTTGCCACTTTAAATGACTGAAGACCGAAATTACTTGTGCATGGTATTCGAATATTTTCAAAATCTTGCCACTTTAAATGACTGAAGACCGAAATTACTTGTGCATGGTATTCGAATATTTTCAAAAGCAAGGGACAAAAAGAAGTGGGCCTTCTCAACATCAACATAAAAGCCTTACTTGACTTGTGTTTCTTTACTCTCTGGTCTTGGTCCAGTCGAGTGCCACCAGAAAAGGCTTTTGACCGAAATGAACTTCTTTTTAATTGTGACATTCAAGTTTTGTGCTACAAATTTTTTATTAAAAAGTTCTGTTGGATGCGCACTGCGGAATAAGATGTTTCAAAATACGGTCAACTTTGACAAAAAGAGATAATTAAAAATAACAACCTGCCTCGGAAAAAGCAACAGTGTGTGTTGTGGACAGACGGAATTTTGGTTACTGTGTCATGATTACGACTGAGCTTCGATCGTGTGTAAAGATTCCTGTTAAGAAGGCTTGGATAAACGCCGTTGTTCCATCTTCAGTCAGTAGGGTTACGAAGCATCTATTTTACAATGTGTCAAACTTGATAAGGTTTCTCATATTTTTACATCTAGCGAGAAGAGTCTATTGTTTGAAGGCAGAAAATTGTGTTCCTGAAAATTTAAATATTCCGACTTAGAGGCGCTCTAGAACACAATTTTTAGATTTTTGCTCCCCTGAACTTGACGTCAAAAGTTTGCATTCAGTGGCAAACTAATGACTTCTCTTCCAAGCCACTAACATCAAATCTTCAACACCAGAGAAAGCACGACAAACTGTTGAATAATTACAGATATGATAAATTGGCTGTGGAGAGGAATTAAAGAAAATATATAGGTTGCATATATGTTGATTTGAAACGGTGTCTGGTGCTTTCCTTACTGGCTTATTTACTAATTGAGCTTTGGACGCAAAATTTTCCTATAAAAATTACAGCAAATGATAAATTTTTTAAATTCTTTTCTTTTTTGCAAATGACACAGAAGAAGGATAATTTTATCTTTCTTTTGTACCAATCTTTATGAGGTACATTTCGAGATATATTTCTCCCATCGTCAGGCTACTGAAGTAGTTAGGCATAGCAATTTGTACTTTGATAGTGCAAACGTGTTTGGTGACATAGATCTAATGTTTAGGTATGACGCCATATATATCGTGTCTTTGTTGCGTTACTTTTCTTTAATGCGTAAGATATGCTGTTGATGTGATTGCTGTGCTGTACTGAATATATGGTTTCTTTTATTTTTCATATTGTAGTATTCTTTTCCCTGCCAAGAACTTTTTTTCTTTTCTCAGTCAAAGGTGTGATCTTTTGACCACCAGTGCAACGCTTTTTCATGGCTTTGGTGTTATCTCTTTGAACAGCTCTCTTATGTTCTTTTTCTCTTTACTATTATTATTAGATAATATTTCAACAGGTGCATTATATCAGTACACGTAACTATTTTTCATATACGTCCTGTGTATAAAAATAAATAAATAATTATTAATTTTAACGTCATTTTCCCCCAGTAACTGGGGCTCAGACGGTGCCCTTCACAGGGACTTGGATTTGGCAGTGAGGAGTTTCTTGGCTGGATGCCCTTCCTGACGCCAACCAATGGTTTTTTCTTTCTTGAATTTTCAAAGTCGCCCGCTCAGGGAATCGAACCAAGAAATCTTAGTTACGATGCGGTTCCACTAACCATTAAGCTACGGCTCCTCAAAAATAAATAAGTGCAGTACAATGAAGAAAGGCAATTTATTTACAAGAAAATACAAGTTTTGAAATCAGTGGTTAAAAGTTAAGCGAATCAAAATTTCGTCAAGATGTGTCTAGGAAAATTCTGAATATCTGAAAAGGTGTGACGTTTGGAAAACTAGGCAGTTTGGTGTAAACATTTTCGAATTCAAACATTGGCCAAACTTTTTATAGAAAGAACCATTGTTAGATTGTGTTCTAATATCTAATGGTAAATCATTATAAACTGCTACCCCATTGTAATAAAAAGACTTTTTAGTACTTTGACCAAAGAAACGGTTTGATTCTCCAATGCAGAGAAGGTGTGATGCTGCTGGCTTGGAAAAGAGCATGGCAGTTCATGAATGAAAGGTGTTGTGGGAAACATAACACCTTTCATTGTAATGAAAACCCCTTCTAATCAACAGCCTCGGACTGTTTTCATTGTTGCACCTGTGCACCACCTTAAAACCTCCCCAAGGGTATTGCCAAACAAATTAATAGTCTTATCATCCAATTTTTCTGGAAACACAAACCCTTAGGAATTGAAAGAGAAGCCCTGTGCCACAACACTAACCAAGGCGGTGTTCAAATATATAACCTGACCACCAAATCGTTAAAAATCAAACACCTCCAAAACCTCGTCATATCAGATCCCCCAAAATGGACCTTTCTATGCAAATGCTGGAGTGCCCAGGCTCTCGTCAATATCTTGCCAATCATGTGGAACAGAAACAGCCCATCCATAAGAAACCAACAATAATGTTGCACATTCTCGGTCTTTCCACCCCTTTACAGTGCCCAAAACGTGCGCATTATGTAGTCAAGCTTACCAACCACCATGGAAGCAAGATGTAACCTTATCATTAATCAAACCAGCACAACCTCACACAAACTCTGCGACCATAAAAGCCTGGATGCCCTTATTCTCCTCCCCAAACCCACAATTGCAACGCACTTTTGTATCATTCTGGTCCAACCAGGGCTTTTGTGTACAAATCAAAATAACACACTTCTTCCACTTTTAATATCGCCAAGACAAACCCACGTACAGTCGCATCCCCACCGTTGATACGAGGGGAAAACCACGCCATTGTAAAACCTTACAGAAAAAAACACAAAAACCGCAACAAAAATCCTCCGTAGATCTTAATGATTTCCGCCCACTGCTGCTCCCTGATCAGTCTCTCTTTGTTCACCAGGAGAAGTATAAAAAATCAACTATATTGTTTCTCTCTTCAAGTGAAACTGAATTTTTGGCTTTTAGAGTATCTCTCTAAGGGTGGGTGCTGTGAAAAATGAACACTTGATGTTATGCTGTCGGGGAGTTCGTCTTAGCTGTTCACTGATGCTTTTGACATAGGGAAGACAATTTTGTTTTACGGGTTCTTTTCATTCTTAATGATTACGCCTGCTAGTTTTTCTTTTTGCCCTCTGAACGTCCCTAGTATTGTATCCATTGCTTAAGAAAAGCTGTTTTTCTTCCTTTCTGAGGTCGTATGGGTTTAAAATGATACTCCTTACCCTTCCAAACAGAGTGGTGAAAACACTATGCCGAGCTGAAACTGGAAGGTGTGATGCGTACTGGTCTGTGTGAGTTGTTTTCCTGTAGATAGTAACAGAAATGGTGCAGTCTGCTTGTCTCTTCACTTCTTCTTCTTCTTGTGCCCTATCGTATGACATTGGCGACCAGTTTATGCCAATCGTTCCTGCTTTCTGTGCATCGAATAACTTCAATCGCTGACATCCCACTCCATTCTGCAGTTCTTTGGAGAAATGTAACCCTTTGTCTTCCTCTTGCTCTTTTTCCTGCTATCTTGCCGGTAAGTGTTAGCTTTTCCATACCGTCTTTTCTCATGCAATGTCTAAGGAACTGTAATTGCTTTTTCTTAATTGTTTTCATCAGCTTCTTTTGTCTGTCTGCTTTACTAAAATTTCTTCATTCGTTT
>RDPX01000027.1:4205079-4272123 GCA_003991215.1 Morbakka virulenta
TCAGTGCTGCATAATCTAGAGCTTTGTGTTGTGTTTGCCTTTTTACATTTTTTAACTCCATCTTTATGGTTGATACGACAGGAACATGGTCACTATTGATGTCCGCATCGGGATAAGTTTTAGCTTGTTTTACTGCATTTCTATATCTTTTCTTGATAGCAATATAATCTATTTGATTTCGTGTTCTATCACCTGGGCTTTTCCACGTATATATTCTTCTTGCTGGTTGTTGATACCATGTGTTTGTTATGAATAGATCATGTGCACAACACGATTCTATCCATCTCTCACCTCTCTCATTCCTTTCTCCCAAACCATGAGGGCTAACGACATCATCTATTCTTTCATCTCCTAACTTTGCATTAAGGTCTCCCATTACTATTAATAATTCATCAGATTTACATTGCTTCATTGCTTTTTTCATCTCTTCATAAAATTTGTCAAGTTCAGATTCTTCACAGCTAGTTGTTGGTGCATATACTTGTATTATTACTATATTGAAAGGTCTCTTCACGAAGACATCAAGAAAGGAGAAGTTTTTTTCTTCTTCTTTTTCAAAAATAAAAGCGATTTTTGAGTGAAGACTCTTAATCTGGTCAGAGAAACCTTTTAGATTATCTTTTTTAATAATTGCGAAAATATCGTGAAGGTATCTTTCCCAGACAGTTGGATCTTGGTCTACTGTTGATAATGCTGTGGCTTCAAATGT
Source organism: Morbakka virulenta (assembly GCA_003991215.1). Lineage (NCBI taxonomy): Eukaryota > Metazoa > Cnidaria > Cubozoa > Carybdeida > Carukiidae > Morbakka > Morbakka virulenta. The sequence goes on from RDPX01000027.1 coordinate 4,205,789, forward strand.
TTGTATGAATTTTTCACCAATGACAGAATATTTTGGAGCTCCCATGGGTACACCGCTGTTCTATGTACATATGTCATTGTTTAACAGGAATAATGTGATGGTAAGAAATGCTTGTAGTAAGTTTAGAATGTCTGGAGGCTTTAGAGCGCTTCTTGATGGTAATGAATCATCATGTAAAAGTAGGTTCTTGATAATTCGCAAGGTGACATTAACGCTAATACTTGTGTATAAAGAAGTGACATCAAATGTTTATCTTTGGCAATGCATTAAACCTTGGTAATGTGAGTCTTTGAGGTTTACTCTATAGTAGGGGCAATTATCCAGAAGATGGTTTTTCTGCAGTACAATCAGTGCTTTGCTTCCTAAAAAAACCACAACAAACACATAATAGGTATGGTGCCACCCCACAAAACAACTCGCTTTCTATCACCAGGCACATCCACACTATCAAAGTACAAAATAGCTATGCCTAGTTACTTCAGTAGCCTGACGATGGGAGAGGTATATGTCAAAACGTAGACATGATAAGTATCCTACCTTAATCACATACTTTTTTTGTTTCTCTATCATTCATATCATCACTTTCAATATTATTTTCACTTTAATATAATTTTGTGACAATTTTCTTGCCGCTCGCGTTGGTTGGAATCAGTTGTCCCTACCTTAAAAGGGAGATTCTTTCTGTGGATGGCCCAGCCGTTGTTTGTTTGATTGGGGGGAGATGTTTAACGATAGAGACCTGGAAAAAGAATAACGCACGTAACTGAAAGACACGTTTGAAATATGATCTGGTTAAGAGCGTAGCCCTGATACCTCAGGTGGTAGAGTTTACATCTTAATAGCCATAGACAATGATTTGAATCCATTTTCCCGCAATCTTTTTAAGTCCTCTATAATTCCAAGTACTTTCCTTCAATACTAGTTAGCAAAGCTTTGCCAACTGACGACCATGGGTAAGTAATCCCCTTCCCCATACTATGTGTAATAAGATAGGATATGAGGAACATTTCAAGTGCCCTTCATAAACACCAATCCTATCAAGGACGCTATGACCATACCACTGCCACCTGTTCAACTGTCGAGTTATCTGATTTTATATTCAATATTTTGTTTCAATCCAACTAAGTCAACAATTTTGTAATTAATAGCACAATTTTCTGTGTTTTTAACAATGCTTAATAGAATTGAATTGAATTGAATGTATGAACCATTGCAAGAAAAGCCCTAGTTCTTTCGACAGAAATTTTAAAACAGGTGCTATATAAACTGGTTCAGTTCCATTTATTGTTCCTCGACATTTAAAATCAAGGTGCATTTCAGTGTTATGAAGTTGAAGATGCCAATTTCAAACACTACAGAAAGAGCAATTTATTCTGTAGGAACTGTATAATATTGGCTCCAACTATTTTAGTTTGGTTTATTTTGTTAGTTTTAGGTGTCACTCTCACTTCTAATTATTTAATGCATGAGTATCACATACGATTGTAGCCCAATGTTTGATCCAAAATATCCTGCCTTTTCACTTGTATAAGACATTTTTTGGTCTGTTAAAGTCATTCTGATGGAGCTATGTTGAAGAGGGGTCAACTTTAAAAAGACGTTATTTGCTTTGGGAATGCCTTTTTGGCTGTTATTATAATAAAAAGGTAGATAAATACGACTGTTCCAGCAGATTGCTTATGGCATTACTACATATGACATGATTAAGACACGACAGACGCTAAATCCCTGCGAAACGTATTAAATATGTATTTTTCTGTTCGCGTTGGTACCAAATACCTACGAATAACCTTCGTCAATAAAATGCGATATAAACAAGTGCAGCGTCGTATCTATTATTCTATAATCTGACTTTCACCATAATGTCATAAACCCCGTGATCATGTATTCTAAGTCTTTATTAAAAAGCATGTAAAAGATTCTGTCACCCCTGTTTATCTGGTACCTAAAACTACCGGTTATTGGCAGTAGAAACAGAAAAACGTCATTGATCATGTTTTACGGAAACTACCCTGGCTCTGTCTTTTGAATCCTTCCGTATGTTGATCAAAGGAGTATGAAATTCCTAAGGTATAATCACATGTTATTGCTTAGAGTAAAAGAAATTGTGTTTTTTCTCCAGGCTCTACTTATTTTGTTGTTGTTTTTAACTTTATCCGTCTCAGTTTGACAAAAATGGAGGAGAATCTATGAATGGTAAACAAGTGGACCGGTTTTATGAGAGAGGAAGAATGGGACAGTACATCAACACTAGAAATACAAATGGCGCAGGTAGCCTATGTTACTTATTTTATAGTCTTGGTGTTCGTAGCCTGTTTAAACGTTATAGCCCTTAGTATCGAACTCAACGACAGTAAAGAACCCTTGTCAGTTTTGGTGATCTTGTTTCCAATATAGCCAATACAAATTACTAACCAACTTGCCAATCTGATAACAGCGATACATGTAATATTTTTTGTTTTCACAGGGAAAATATAATTGTTTTCTTGGTAGATTTTCTCAGAAACAGAAGTAAAAAATGGTGCTTTTGGATTTTTATGAGAAATTGTATGCACCAGTATTTATTCATGGTTGGCTCTCTTAAAAACAAAATTCTTCATATTTGAATGATGCAAACCAAAACTGGTAATTACACATCGTCCATTGAAAAATCCAAAAATCCAAGATGTGTTAGTAATATGAACACACTTTAGATTCGTGGTTTATGGCTATTATTATTATTAAGATTACTGTATTACTGTCACTATTACTAATAGAAGTCTGCGATGTAATTGCATTTTAGAGATGGTCTTTGTGATTGGTTCTAGTGGTTTTCATAACTTCTTTATTGTTTCGCTGTGTCATTCTGAGTACTCATCCTATTGCAGGTATTTTTCCTTAGAGATCTTGTTGTCATTTTTCGAGCTATTTAGAGAATTGCACACAACTGATACTGGTAAATTCTCACTGAAGGGAGATTTAGACACAAATTAGACAGGATTTTATCTAAGAAGATACCACAGGGAGTTGCACTGATAAGAAGATAAAGCAATTTCCGGACATATTTCGAGCACGGGCTACCTACTCTCTCTATGAGCCTTGTTTTATAAAGATTAGCTAGAGTCAAATGCATGACATTTTGCAGAGTATATGACAATAATACAGTAGTAACTTAGTTTTTTGAAGAAGTGGTAGTAATGTTGCTTTAAAAATTAAACCAATGTTTTCAGCTTAAAATTGTGCCTTTTGGTACTGAGATCTACATTGCAAGATGCACAGCTCCCCAATTTTGAGTGCTGGAACATGCTTACGATTGATAAATACATTAGACCCAAAATGATGTAAAGAAGTCGAGAGTTACTTCCTTTCAAAAGTAGTATCTTTATCCGCTTTTGTGATTATCTCTACCGACTAGCACTAACCTCTGAAAACAATTCGGTTGAAGTTGGTTTTCTCGTTGCCGCTAGTGGAGGACGGTTGACAGTTAAAGCCAGCAAAGAGTAATCATAAGCTAAGTATGGAAATAGTGGGGGTAAAAGCCAAACTGCCTCTACTTTTTGACTTTTGCCTTAAAGCTTAATTCAAATAATAAGAGGCTGAGACAAACACTCTGTAGAAGACCTAGTCTGAATTAAAAAGGTGATGAAATTGCATCCATAAACTACAGGTTTTAAAATCTTATAAAGTCGAAGAATCAAGCGGAATGCATTTTCTGGTAAATGGTAGTGAGCAAGGACTTTATTATAAGGTTAATGTGAACGTCAACGAAGGAATCTCGAAATGAAGAAGAGATAATATCAGAGTGCATTGTTTTGTGCAAGTTTTGGTTATGATATGGTTTATCATGCTGGTATACTCTTTTACACGTATGATTTTACAGTAAAGCTTTTTTCCATTCTAAGGGGGCAGAATCAGATATTCCACTACTACTACTACTACTACCACTACTACTACTACTACTACTACTACTACTACTACTAACACCACCACTATTACTACTACTGCTACTACTACTACTACTCCTCTACTCTACTACTACTACTGCTACTACTACTACTACTCTACTCTACTATTACTACTACTAGTAGTAATAATAATAATAGTAATAATGATAATTGTAGTAATAATAATAATAATAATAATTATTATTATTATTATAATAGGAATTTTTAAACTTCACATTTTTCTTTATATTTGAAACAAAATATTTACACATTTTTCATTCTCTCTGACAGTAATACTGTAATAATAGGAATAATAATAAGTTAATAACAATAATAGAATACTCTTTTCAAACTGTTACTGAATCACGTGCACAGCTGTTAAAAGCAGGCATATCATAGTGTTTAACGTTATGTGGCATTTCTTTCATGCTAGACAATATCATTCAATGTTTTTTGCCAACTTAGATGAAGTAACATATCTAAACTTGTATACAACCAGCATTTTTGTACTCACGTGCCTCAGAGTTTAAATTAGAGATCGTTTTATCGAGTTATTCGCTAATACCCTATTGTCATATTTCGTTCATCTTGGTATATCAGAGTTTTCATTTGCTAAAATGTTCAACTCGTTGATAAAAATTGTAAAATATGCTGGAAAGGAAAAGAGAACACTTTGTTCCCAAAGGTTTATATAATTATATTTGTATTTCTACTTGCTTGATGTTGCTTTCGAAGGAAGTACAAGGGCAGGAAAATTTTCCCATTATGTGGTATTGTAACTAGTTCTTTGGTAAAGCACACGTTATTCCCGATTTGTATTTGACATTTATTTCTAACTTTTGAAATCTAGGATATTCGACGCATGAAGTTGGTGGTCATTCGCATTTCATGCAAAATGCAAGCCCTATCAATGGTTTCAATGGCCCATTTGGGTTCCGAAGGAACACACCTTGGTTAAGACAAAGGCCATCTGTATTCGAAGGTAGGTGGAGTAGCACAGGGTAAATGTACTGTATTACTTTAAAGCGTTCTTCCCTTGATTTGGTGAAAGTTAATCATTTTTTTTTATAAAAGCATTATTTTTTGTTGCTTGGTCTTCACCTGCCTCAGAAAAAAGCGAAATTAAGCAGCAAAGACATTGGTTAAAAACCCTCTTTTGACCTGTATGTATGCTAGTGCCCAGTGGGTATGATCTTTGCCCGAAAGGGTTTACAGTAATTTAGGAATAGGAGGTTGTCACTACCGAATGCAGAGTGACTTAAATAGTTTTTTATGTTTCTCCTGTTTATGTAACATTTTTGTTGGTCCAGCAGATTCCAAATTTAGGTACAATTACCACGGCATTTGTCGCTGTTTTAAAAGAACTGTGTTTAAATGGTAGTTAATGTTGGTCATTCGTCAATTTAAGTGTTGTACTGTAATTCTGTGGAAAATGGCTCCTGTGTGTATTTGCTTTATCTTTTATCGTCGTTTTCCTTTTGTTCTTTGGCCAATACAGTGCAACTGAATGGATATTTATAGCATTTATGAGGAATTTAATNTTTTTAAACTTCACATTTTTCTTTATATTTGAAACAAAATATTTACACATTTTTCATTCTCTCTGACAGTAATACTGTAATAATAGGAATAATAATAAGTTAATAACAATAATAGAATACTCTTTTCAAACTGTTACTGAATCACGTGCACAGCTGTTAAAAGCAGGCATATCATAGTGTTTAACGTTATGTGGCATTTCTTTCATGCTAGACAATATCATTCAATGTTTTTTGCCAACTTAGATGAAGTAACATGTCTAAACTTGTATACAACCAGCATTTTTGTACTCACGTGCCTCAGAGTTTAAATTAGAGATCGTTTTATCGAGTTATTCGCTAATACCCTATTGTCATATTTCGTTCATCTTGGTATATCAGAGTTTTCATTTGCTAAAATGTTCAACTCGTTGATAAAAATTGTAAAATATGCTGGAAAGGAAAAGAGAACACTTTGTTCCCAAAGGTTTATATAATTATATTTGTATTTCTACTTGCTTGATGTTGCTTTCGAAGGAAGTACAAGGGCAGGAAAATTTTCCCATTATGTGGTATTGTAACTAGTTCTTTGGTAAAGCACACGTTATTCCCGATTTGTATTTGACATTTATTTCTAACTTTTGAAATCTAGGATATTCGACGCATGAAGTTGGTGGTCATTCGCATTTCATGCAAAATGCAAGCCCTATCAATGGTTTCAATGGCCCATTTGGGTTCCGAAGGAACACACCTTGGTTAAGACAAAGGCCATCTGTATTCGAAGGTAGGTGGAGTAGCACAGGGTAAATGTACTGTATTACTTTAAAGCGTTCTTCCCTTGATTTGGTGAAAGTTAATCATTTTTTTTTATAAAAGCATTATTTTTTGTTGCTTGGTCTTCACCTGCCTCAGAAAAAAGCGAAATTAAGCAGCAAAGACATTGGTTAAAAACCCTCTTTTGACCTGTATGTATGCTAGTGCCCAGTGGGTATGATCTTTGCCCGAAAGGGTTTACAGTAATTTAGGAATAGGAGGTTGTCACTACCGAATGCAGAGTGACTTAAATAGTTTTTTATGTTTCTCCTGTTTATGTAACATTTTTGTTGGTCCAGCAGATTCCAAATTTAGGTACAATTACCACGGCATTTGTCGCTGTTTTAAAAGAACTGTGTTTAAATGGTAGTTAATGTTGGTCATTCGTCAATTTAAGTGTTGTACTGTAATTCTGTGGAAAATGGCTCCTGTGTGTATTTGCTTTATCTTTTATCGTCGTTTTCCTTTTGTTCTTTGGCCAATACAGTGCAACTGAATGGATATTTATAGCATTTATGAGGAATTTAATGGACTGACCTTCTTATTGAGTTTAGCAAAAGATTCTGTGATACTCAGAGGATTCTTCCCATGAAAACCAAGAAACCTCATATTACCTAGCGCGCTAGGTACTACACAAGAGGTCTCCACAATGCTCTAATTCTCCCAAGTCTAAATTTATATCCCAGCACGCGTATGAGAAAGGTTTTTTTCAGTGTCAGACTCAACATGAGAAGATTTTTTAGAGGATTTTGTTACCGAACGGGATCCTTTTTTTCCTGCTTCGTATTTTTTTAAGAAAGGGCTTATGAGCTCATCTCATTTATCTTGTTCGTTCTGTTTCTCTTAAAAATGAGACTCAAATGTACACACAGAACGCAACATCTTGGCGCGCCTTTATTGCTAACAAGCTTGACTTTTCTTGTAAACTAACCAATTAATTGTTGAGATTTATTAGAAGTATTGGTGTTAGGACCTTAAATAAAATCTCCACTCCTAAACTAAATAATTGTTGAGGCAGTGCAGTAGATACACACTCTTCATTTCCTGTAGAGTGAATAAAATCACGAAACAGGCTTGTCGAAATGGACTGTGTAGTTTTTTGATTCTTTCCAACTTATCATATCTTATATTACGCTCTGCATTTATGTATTGAGCACTTTAATACGGATAACCGAATCGAAAGCTTTATATATATATTTATACACAAGGTAAAACATGAAAAATAAGAACTATGATTGCAACTAACAATCCCACGATATTTCGATCATCATGCTATATATATAATAGATTTATATTTTTATATATTTAAGGCAATTTAGCAAATTGTGTTTTACAGGGGGGATTACTTATNTTGTGTACCGTGCAACCTTTCCACTTTTATTCAGTTTTTTTTATTAAACAGTATAAATGTTGGATTATTTTTTGTTTGCTGACTTGTTTCATTTTTTGTTTTTTGATTAATTAATTAAGTAAGTAATAAGTAATCCCCCTGTAAAACACAATTTGCTAAATTGCCTTAAATATATAAAAATATAAATCTATTATATATATAGCATGATGATCGAAATATCGTGGGATTGTTAGTTGCAATCATAGTTCTTATTTTTCATGTTTTACCTTGTGTATAAATATATATATATATATATATATATATATACTATATGCGAGACTGTATGTGCACATGCCTACCACTCCCAAACATTGTTGTCTTAATGGGGGTCTTTGTATGGAATAAAGAAGATTCGGATGTTCCAAGTTGCACTAATACTTGTCTGCACATTGAACTAAACTACTAACATATATATGTATATGAATTATATATATATTTTTTATACATTTATATACATATCACAAGCAAACATGTTTGGTACTGTTTTCAACTATACAGTGTAATGTATAGATGTCAGTTTCTATATATCAGGCCATACCACCTCTACCATGTAATTTTTAGTATCAATTTTTGTGAGCACACATGCTGTAATACATGTATTTAAAAAGTAACGCATATTTTCATATTAAGACACAAGAATTCTATTAAATAAGAGTTAATGCTACAAAATACCCCAGTATTTTGTAGCGAACCTTAACTATTCGTAGTATTTTGAAAACATCTCAAACTTTCATGGTCTTGTACTTACTGTACCGATTTGTACTACAAAAACCCCACTAAATACACAAGCTATTCGCTTATTGTTCAAAAGGAAACGTTTGGAACAACATTACTTTCACCACTGGATATCTAAATACATTACTTAAAATCATAGTGCTTTCTTATATATTTACATTTTTCAAATATATCTTATAATTGTGAAACCTTCCTTTATTACAGCTTATTGTACTTGTGTTCATGTTCTTACGTGATGCTATTAAGATAAGAAATGATTATAGAGCAGAAACTAAATTCCTTTTCATCTTGTTGAATGCTTGTATTTGTTTTCCTAAATAGAAATAGCAAAGTACTCTATGCAGAAACCATAACAGTAATCCTGTTATGTTAGGACAAAAAAACTTTATGTACCAAGTCTCAGAACTTGTTTTTCTCAAGCAGGCTTACTTGATTAGGGAAACTGTTTGCTTCGTTTGATCGATATCTCGTCATTTCAATGACATACTTAAACAATTTTAAACAGGTTGATACAATAATCGAGCTTATTTTTTTAATTGGGATCTCTCTTGCTACTGCCGAGATCTTAGTTTGGGATTTATGTAAAATGATGGTAATAATTATTATTATTTTTGTTATTACTATAAAAATAAAGTTGGCCACGGTCAATGCGGCAAGTTTCGAAAAAAGGTTTTAAATCAACAACAACATTGTTTGCTAGTTGCAGTTTCTTATATCGGTATTCAGTAGCTGCTTTGAATCTAAAGCAACTAGAGTTGATGATACTTTTCAACCTTTGACGCATTTCTTGTCCAGAGAATTTTGATGTCCATTAAGCGTCCACGTCCAACAATTTAGAAGCATATGTGCAAGAGCTTTATCATGCCATCAGTCGTAAGCGACTAGGTAAGGCTGTTTTATACCTTGGCATTGCGGACCTACGTGTAGAAAGGGAGCGAGTTTTTTCGAGGAGTGGCGACATACCATCAATGGCTTCCTCTTGAGTCCATGAAGTGCAGAATTTTCAAAATGTAATAGCACTTCAGCTTATGGGAACCAGTCTTCTAAGTTTTGGAAGCATTAAGATCCTCTGGAGACCGTACTGTTCTTTTAATTCTAAACGGCTTCGTCAAGGAATGGTTCTGAAGACGGATAAGTTTAACGGGCAGGCATGGCTCACGCCTAGGGTTAAAAAGGCTATGAAATTAATCAGCGGCGATCTTGTAATATATTTTCAGGTAAAGAGCCGGTGCCATTGGAGGTTCAAAGTAATAGGCCTCGTGTGGAAAAAAGGAATGGAAAAAAAGAGGTCGACAGGCTCAAAGTCTACAGGCATATAAGACTCTCTTAAAAATCAACACCAGCATATGTCCTTGCAAAATGTAATGTTCTTGATTCAAAACCATTGTTAAAAAAAGAGGGACAGAACATGATAAAATGTATGACATAACGTCAGGAACTGGTAGACCAGCTCCATGCTATTCGTTTCAGAATTAAAGAACAAGAGTACATATGGGAATTGGGTCACAGTTTACCTGAATTCTACTACCATTGACTAAGTCCTCTTAGCTTGCAGAAAATTAAACAATTTCCACGATAAGATAACTACTATTAATTGAGGAACAGAGTAGCAAAGAAAAAGGTCACACATCTGAGAATAATAAGAACTACAGGAGATAATGTTTCTTGAATAACTTTTAACAAGGTTTTCTGGCATTCTGCCATAAAGACAGGAATTTTTTTAGAGGTCTTATTGTACTTGATCATTCCAACTTGCATTTCGACGTATAAAAAACTATATCCAAGTTTAATTTTTTTAATGGTACTCAAACTTTACAGGGATAAAAAGACATACACCCCAGGAGTGAAACGTATGGAGTAACAATCAGGACGTGGCACTTTACTTTATTTATTTTTGCTCAGTGTATTTCAGCGTTGGTAGCTTGGTATTCACAGTATATGACATTTGAAAATTAAATTTAAGAGAGAAATTGATTTTTTAAGGATTTTGTTACTATGGGTTTACATCATGGAGTTTAACATCAGGTCTGATTACTTCTTGTACAGAGTACACACTGGATCATAAGAAAACCAGTGGGCGGCGACTAGCTTTTTTAAACTCTATAAAGTGTGTCCTGTTTTTTCTTATCTCAGAAATCAACCGAGTTTTCAGACCTCAATTTGTTTTTCTTCTTGTACCTAATGTAGGAAATTGTTAGCATGATAATTCAGACTGTCAAAGAAGAGGCGTTAACAAATGAGCACTCCAGTGCACCCGCAGAATTTAACTGTGCAATAAATGAACCTTATTGAAGAGTACCATAGCGTGAAGCTCATTTTGATCTTTCTTTTCTCTTTCTGTGATTTAGGTCCTATAGATAGCAGATCGGTTGTGCCTTGATGTGGTTAGCAGTAAACTTAACAAAGGACAGCGTTATTCATTTAATAACGTGTTTTGGTCACGGAGCTAAAGGGAAAACAGTGGATCGAAAGAAAAGACAAACAAGGTTTAACAAAAAGTCAAAAGGACAACCTGAAGTCTGCTTTTTGTTATTCGGTGTCATTCCCCATTTCCAACAGATTTTATACTGAAACTTAAAACAAGTTATTGTACATCCTTCCGGCGTAATATATTAAAATCGCAATGTTGATAGAAAGCACTGTACTTCTAATCAAAGCTATAAATTATTGGAAATTATTTGATATGTTTTAAACTCTAAAGGAATGCTTTAGGCCTATGAGGCTTTTCTGTTATCTATGAAGAAAGATTGCTGAATTATATGAAGTTTGCAAACATTAAATAGGGTAGTCAACAGTAAGGAATCGAGAAGTTTGAGTTTTTACTTGCATATGATACCATGTTGTCTACTTTAAGTTGTTTAACTAACCCTCTGTTGTTAAAAAGGTAACAAGAATACTCTCTGGACTGAGATTAACATGTCTTATCACTTTTAACCTGTAGTGAACGCTCTCAGGCCTACGAACGCCTAATTTACAAAGATTTCTTTCCAGTTTGGCCCACTCTTGCTTGCTTTAGTATGACTTTGTACCATACTCAGTACTGTTACTATCAATTATAAATAAATTGTTTGTTGTTTTGAATAAAAGAAATACTGTTTGCTTAACTTTTGTTTACAGATTTTTAGTACAGTTTTTAAAGGATCAAAGTTGCTTTAACACTATATATATATATATATATATATATACAAATAAATGAATGTATGAACGCAAGACTAAAGAAGATAGAAGATTTTACTGCAACCAGAAGTTAATCAGAGACCTCTTGAGGTAAAAACAGATATACTAACGATTGCACCACGCAAAATACAAAGGCAAAGTTGTATTACCAGTAATACTACACCTTAGAGATATTTCCATGTCAATGAACGCGAAATCCACTTCCTCGCTTACTAGTAACACATTTGAAAACGGGTCAAACTTCCATTCTCATCCTATTGACCACAATTATTGACACTTTCAGCCTTTGTACAGATTAAGTAAACATCATTGATTTTAAGCAGTCTTGTTTTTTTGGTATAGGGAAATAGGGTACCGCCGCAGAAGATAATTCTTGAAATGCAAGTTATGTTAACCAGTATCGTCCACATACACCCCTACTCAGTTAATTTATTAGCAGAATTGATCCCTTCCTCCTTCTTCAGAGTGGATTTGAAGTATTTTTGAGATGCAGACAATTCTTACTAGTATTTGCGTGAAAAGAGATCAACTAAAGAGTTAGCTTAATCAAAATACATAATTAGATAGGAAGCATGTTTTCCGACAGAATAAGGCTTTTTGAAAGTAGGCGCTCTCAGTAAACTAATCAAGTCTGGTATATTTAACACCACATTACATTTCTGTCATCTCTGGAAATTTTGTAATAGTGAAATATAAAGTATCAATGCAAACCTCTGTGGCATTTCCTTAAATATACACAATTTTGAACAATACAGTCAGTACTAAATAACTGTTGTTATTAATAGGATTTTTATCAGCTTCTTCCGCGAGGAATCGGTGCATTCTACTTCCAAAGCTGTTGTTCGTTTGCTCTCGTGATCACCTGCACTGTCGCCGCCATCTTGTCCCTTAACCTTCTTCTCCAGTTACGTCTTTTCCGCACCTTTTCTTTCTTTATGTATACCCCATCCCTTTGAAATCGATTTGCCCAATGTTTTGCAAAAATAAGTAAGGTTTGCATGCATCTAAATCTTTAGGTGTTTCTGCATCCCAGGAATTTCCTCAGTCAAAATATCTTGAAAATAGCGTTTTCCTCCTATTATATTTTAATGTCTACACATTAAAATATCCACTAAAGTTTGCTCCCATTCTCACTACGGTTAGCAATAGGATTTTTCAGCCAGATTGAAATAAACTAGTGAGACTGCCGTGCTTTATCCATAATACTGCTGCATGATTGTCAATACCGTGTTGTTGACAGAAATGTCCAACTTTTATTTTTCAAATCAAATATCATTTGCAGTAACGTATGAAGACTTATAAAGAAAAGAGAAATCACAATATAGTTATCGATTTGAAATGAGAAATTTACTCTTCTTATTATCTTTCTAGTCAGATAGCAATTTTTTTTATTGCCGATCGTAGCCTGGGTGAAAGGGCGCACTTTTTTCAGTTTCTTCAGTGATAGTAAGTACAATTCTTCCACTATTTTTGCCAGGTGATGACGGCGAACAGTTCACATTTTATACGAAGAGAGAAAATGTAGTTGCCTCTGTATTTCTTAAGTTTCAGATTTCAAACGACTGTTGAATTAACAGGTCATCAACGAGCAGAACAGTTTAGTTCTGGTGAGTCTCGATTTCAAAACGGAGGAGAAACAGGTGGGCAGTCATGCCAAAGTATAGGATTAGAAGAGGAATGTAGAGCTCGGGGAATCATTAAAAACAATGGTCATATTACTCCATGGCTTTGGACTCAGATTGATTTTCTAAATTTCAGTGCTTCTAGAATAAAGCATTTCTAGCACATGCTGGTTATCGCCTATGTTGTCTTGCCATAGTTGTCCAGAGGAAGCACACTACAGAGTACAAGGGGACTAAAGCCTGATCTTTGGATATCGTAAAAGAGCGAGCAAATAGGTTGCGATGTTTGTTTTCTAAGAAATGTTTTGATTGTAGGGGGTCGTTAGATTCAGAACTGTACAAATATATGAATCAACAAATTAATCTGGATTCGTTTTCAAGCTTAGTATTTCACTGAAACACTTAGCTTACAAAATTACAATTTCACTGAAAAATTATGGAGACGTTTTAAACCCAATTTCATCTATCTAATTTGTACATATTATGGAACATACAGGTCATCAGTTCACGAACACACACAAGCTACAAGCATACGCTAAATAGAGAGATACACAGGCCTTCATTGTTAATCATTCCAGCAACACCTCTAAAGGTTCATAAATAGTTAGATTTTTATAAATAATGTCCAGTCAAGGTTTCTCTTTCATACTGTTTTACTTATTTAGTAGTTAATTAAAAAATTTAAATGAATTTTGTTTGTAGTATAGTATTCCATTACCTTTTGCATCGCGTTCATTCAGAAAAATCTAAACATATAAATACACTGATACCACCGATGAAGTACCAAAGAAAATGACGTCAAGAGCGAACCCCTTCTCCCCCACAACACATAAAGAAAAGGAAATAAAAAGGAAGAGAACCCTAGGAGCGAAATCCGCCTTCTGAGATTTTTTGCATCGCCTATTTGAAATTTTGACTTTTACTTACATATCGAGTACTACAAGTGATCTTACTTCACCTTTATTCGCTATTAATTAACTATGCAGGGCACACGGACACAACTGAAACCTGCATAAATTACAAATCTAATACTAACTGCTTGGCAACAAATGTCACGAAGAGCAATGAGCATTAGATTAGCACAGGGATTGTGAGATTCACATTGTTCACGAAGCTGGTATAATTGGATGCGTTGCTGCTGAATGGCAGATACAGACGTTTTTATTGCAGGAAGTGTTTAACTGCATTCTAACTCAAAGAGGTAGTTTGTAATTATAACAAACTCAAGATATCTTCGTACCAGAGAGGTGTTTTAACAAGTATCACCATTCACAACAGAAGATGATCAAGTTCTTTCCTTCCCACACACGTCAGATTATCAGACAATGTTGGATTGTCTTGTAGCTTAAAGGATATTGCCAAATTATTTTGTTATACCTCCTTTTCCAGGTATATCGTATAGTTTCTACATTAGGAATAGAAGGCTCTTCTACTAATATTGCCTTGTTTTGTCTAATCTGGTATTACCTGGAGGAAAGTTCTGTCACTGACTCTAACCTTGTTTCTGTCATTATGTACCTTATCAGGTGTTTCCTCTTTCTTTATGTCATTTTGCTTTTTACAACAATATGGCCACTTTAATTTGCCCTCTTATTTTATTTTGCCACTTGCTTTTATTGAACATTTAAACCAGCTTCATATGCCTTCTTTGTATCACTTTTGTGATTGCTCCTGTTTCCATAACCCTGTCAAAGACTGTTTAATCAATTTTCAAATATAGTAGGCTAATATTGATTTAAACTTTTAATAAAACGTTATTTGTCTATCTTTCCTTGAACTACTTGAAATAGAATAAACTTATTACCTCATCCACCCTTGCATAGGAATTGACTATTTTCTCAGGCTTTTTTTGCCTATTTTCAAACCACTCTCATCCTTCCTGAGTATTCTGCTAAATGCTAGTATCTGGTCGTTCGATGAGATATAAGGCAGAGGCGGACAAAAAAAATCCTGTTCCACTCTGTAATTTCTCACTCATGATAATCTCACTCTACAATATTTCTCGAACAACTACTGTAACTATCATATACTAGCATATACTAAAAAGGATACAAAATGATGGCTAAATTTAACTTACCAATCACATATCATAAAAGAGGATATCAATAATTACAAAAACTAAAATTATGGAATAGCTACGTGATTTATAATTAAGTCATAACACCATTGAATCGCCATCCACATCCGGCTTTCATATGAATGTGAGACACATTACGTAAATATGGTTAGAAACAATAGAAAAGAAAACACTTGAATGAATACAATGATGATCTGACGCACGAATCTGAAATGAATGAATGTTACTATTGCATAAGTACAAAACCACGTGCTTACGTTTTGTACTAAGCATGCGTATTTCCTGAGAAGTGTATTCATTTTCTCAAAAATTTCTTCATTGATAAGAAGACTGGTTTATCAGCTGTCCCTAATTTTTTAGTAATGTATTTCCAACATGTTTTCCTGTTGGAGTGCCATAGGCCAGTTACTGTAAATATTGCCACTAAGTTTGGTGTCTGTTCCAAAATGTCTAGATCTGTGTACTGATCTGATATAACAATTACAAGAACTGACAAGGGTAGAGTTTTTTTTCTAAACACCATAAATGAATAAATTTGACTTCACATTTGCAGTTTTGTGCCAATAAAGCTTAAAATGAAAAGTACCTTGTCTTCAGACCCTTTTCTTAATCCATGTTCCCTATTGCACTGACTTGAGTAGGCCATTTATAAGAAAAGTAGAGACTTTTGGCGTTACAGCTTCTGCCCGGTTTCGTTACATTACGACTTCTTTAAAACTTCTTTAAAAGACCTGTCAGTTACAAAAAACTCTTATCTGCACTTCCATCAGGTATTGGAAAGAACATAAATTTTATCGAAGTGCACTTCTTGCTAAGGCTGGCGAGGAAATCAAGACAACAGGGAGGAAAAATATAATATTTCTCAACCTTTTGACCGATATTCTGCTTCGCTCCAACAAAGATGAAATGAAAGGAAGTTCAACACGCACATGAGTCTTGGATGCAAGTGAGTACAAAAGATAAACACGTTCGATCCCTTCAGACAGGTTAAAATAAGGTTTACATCACACGCTGAAGTGAAGAAATTGAAAAGCATTAAAGCTGGACAGCGTCTTAGAAACAGGTTTTGGAACTGCTGTTAGAGGAATGAGATCTAGTGAAACCCAAAAGAAGTTATTGAACAAATGCTCTCTCAGTTGTTCTCTTATAAGATTCCTTAGTCGTTTGGATCCCAAGGGCGCTGGCCACTCAAAAATCCGCTTATGTTGAGAAAATGAGAAAAGAAGTTAAATGTCTTGGCTATATTTTAATGATATTTTAGCTTGTGATAAAAATATTTATCAGCACAAAAATTCCTAAAAAAGCAACTTGCTGAAAACTTCAGGAGATACGTAAAATTTTGTCCATTTAATGAAGACAAAATGGAAATCCATCACTTCGAGGTGATGGGCTAAAATTACAATTTTGAACTGTGCACCTAAATATTATTCTCCTTTTCTCCCATGGATAACCAAGTGTATAGTGGACGTCTGAAAAATGTCCAATAAAGCTGAGAACGACGAAATATGTCTTATTTATCATAGTATTTGTAGCCTGCGTAGCATAAAATGTGGAGATTCTGAAGCAGCTTCTAATTCCTGTCGCCTCAGGCAGACATAAATCTATGGACTAACCTTTTGAGAAGAAGCAGACAAAGAAAAGGAAATTTCAAAAAATATATCAGTCAATTTTACAAGAAATTGAACAGGTTTAGACTAACATAAACACACTACATATATTTGAGTGCAGGTGATTTTTAAGACAAAGCAAAATGTGCGTATTTTTAAAAATTGCATCACCAAATATAGTGACAAGTCAATTATTGAGAAACTTAATGCGTTAGCCTGTTGAACTTAATAGAAAACTAAAAGAACTGAAGCAATGATCACCCGTCCATGGTAAACATACGTGCCCTTACAATTCTTTATGTAAAGTATTCTTAGCAGTATTTATGTTAGCAGTTGGTAACTGGTGATGTTTTGGCATTGGGTCTTCAGTTGTACTTGATTACAACAAGAAGAAACCTCTGCTTTTCAGTCTAAGTGCATCAAATATCACGTTACCTTTGCAGTTACTATATTGAAATTATTTTATACCTTACTTCTGAAAAATGTATTTTAAGTTATATTAGCTAGTTAACTTCTGTTTGTACGGTTATTGCTTCATACCGTTACTTATGATTGGTGTCAGTGAAGATGATAAGATATTCAATTTTGTAACTGAACAACAAAATTAACAATGAAGTAATTTAGATTGCATTTTCCTTTTCTGTGTGTACAACATTTTTTTGTAATTAATATTTCTATGTACCTTTATGAGGTTTTATGAGCTCATCTTGCTTTCCATAGTCAGCTGTCAAAATCAATAATCGTAACAATCTTGGCTGAAATATTTGTGATCGGTGTGACAACTCACTTCAATATGTTTGGAATGTGAAAAATGGTAGAATAAACATTGTTGGTATTTTCTCCTTCAGCACAGAATTGCATTTTGTGTTGTGAAATTTTAAATAGCATACCCTATGTTTATGCCTTTAATTTCATAGAGCTCAGTAAAAATGAAAATTGTTATCATAAGCTCATAACATAAATTGTGTGATGTATTTTGTGATACATATGACACAGTGAGATTCTTCGAAATATTAGTGTAACTATAATTTTTCATTATGGCATGAAAGTTGGTTAAAAGCAATAATCATACAGCTCTGATCAAGCACAATGAAAAGAGGTGAGGCTTTTACCATGTTGATTTATATGACTGCGATTGTTTATATGTAGTTTGTTGATCACTGTTTTTTCAATCAATAATAGGGTCACTGTTCAGCAACCCCCAACCCCTACTCCTTTAAAAATCTTTTAAACCTGTAAAGCACTGGTAATGCCACCCGCCTTAACATTCCAAAGATATTTTCACCCCTGTACAACTTCCTCTACATTCGTTTCCTTCCTATAAATAACTTGATAGTCTCCTTTTTGTATCTCTATCTTTTAATCTCTCTGTCTCATTCTCTTCCTCCTCCCTCTCTCTCTCTCTTTCTATCTCTCCCAGGCCTCCCCCCTGGTTTCCTTTATTGAAGCGTCTTCCAATAAAACGTTTGACATATTTGTATCTTTACCATAATAATTTCATCTCATTAATAAAAATGAAAAACTGTGTGTGCTTATTAATTTCAAAAAATAGAATTCGTTCTGATTTGTAATATTTTTTTGTAACAAAGCGCTGATGGTACTTCCCTTGAAGTGAAAGAGCTGGTTGTTTGTGACGTTTACTGGGCTCTTGGTCCCCACGGCTACGTTTATGTTTATTAGTGTCATTGCTTATGTGCACAAGATGACCCATGCGCTTTCGTCCCTAAAACCCATGCAGTATATCGGCCTGGTAGAAGTCCCGTTGACCAGATAATTTGCCTTGCATCAATTCACGGTAATCCAATCCTCAAAAAATGGAAAGTTAATCTGACGCATTACACTTTGTAACTTGAATAGCAGACATGGGCATCACTGGGCATGTCAATATTTTTACAAGTGTAAAGCATAGTGACAATATTAAGCTCTGCTCTCGTATATTGGTGTTGGATTCATCAAATGGAATCAGAGGAATGCAGTTTTCATTTTTCCATTGCCAGTCCAAGTATTTCAAACCCTAACTTTTTCTGCGACAAAGTTGCTGTGAATAGCTCCAGTCAAGGTTCTTAAAAGTACTTCAATGTTCTCACACGAAATTTTGTAACATCCGAAAAAACTATCCACGAACAAGAGAAATAGACCACAACAACGTACAAGTACATTACACCTTACAATAAAATATGGCAAAACCTTTGGAACAAGTTCAAGATATTTTTTACAAAAGGTAAAAGAACTGTAAAGTACAAATGATTGTGCTGTTACTGTGCGTCACAGTGTAGCCTCAACATGGGCAGCCTTTTTATAATTTTTAGACTTCAACAAGAATACCACTTGACATGAACTGCAAGATCTACAGCTTCAATATTCTGCCTGATAATTATTTTACCCTTAAATGAGAAAACAGAATCACATTTTTGAATCGCAAAATTCAAGCTTCGCAAAATCGGTAAAGGTTCATGACAAACCACAAAATTGTTGATCATTTCAAAAGAAAAGACCAAGTGAACGCCAACGAATACAGTAAAGTACTTGTTAGTTACCATACTTCACATATTAACCAAAAGTTGGCTTCGTTAATCTTTCTCAAGGTTTATCGGTGTAAGTATTTAAAGGATGTGCCTGAATAAAAATAGGTCTTTTGAAAAGTTATAATTACGAACAAATGTTCCATAAATAGCTTATTATATAGCGATATGTATTTATACATATCACGTAGCTTGAGTAATTATAATGAAAAAATTTAAGGTAAGACGCTGCGAAAGCAATGGCAGACCTGTTTAATTGTAAGTGAATTGACTGAGAAAAATAGAGGGAATTAAAAACCAACCCGAAATAATTCAGCTTTAATCATGGTCAGAGGTGTTGGTAAAACACGTCCGTTACAACGTGGGACGTCAGACGTATGATATACCGTTGAGATTAAATACTTTTCCTATTCGTCCTCCACACATAAATGGTTACATTTTTCCCAATATGTCAATAATTCATAGCTTTGTCCATGGAAAATAATTTTCCTCCATTCGTTTAAAATGGCTAGCAAGACTGAAAAGAACCATTACCATCAACACTAAGAAAAGAAATGGAATCCACATGATTAGTAAATAAGTCCTCCTTTATCCTCTCCCTTTTCATCTGTTCGTACAAGTAGCAAGTATGTGGAATAAACTGCTTAATTTCACATTTATTTGAACTGGGCAAAAAGTCTCCGAGACAAGCAACAGGATTCAACTTTTAATGATTCCCGCCTGTTGAAGGAAAGGTATCGGAAGAATACTTGTACGATACTTATTGAAGGCAAGGTATCAGAAGAATACGCCTTCGCATTAAGACCTCATGCCCAACAATGATACTACCCTGCACTCCTTAAGGCTCCACTGGTCCCATGGCAAATTAAAATTGATAGGTATTATGTACGTATAGTTTTATTTCAATATGTTTATCTACCCACTTGATAACAAGTGTTTGGGCATTGTACTGGTGCACCAAGCTTGCCCAAAAGGAATAATAAAGATTTCAAACGGTATAAAGCAGTACACTACATTTGGCGGGCGATATTGCCCCTCAAACGTCGTTACGAAAGACATGCACGTATTCTTAACATTGGCGTTTTATAGGAAATAATATTTTCCTCGAAATATGACCAAGACATTTTCAAAATAATTTTTTTATTAAAAGTACTTTTTATCTGAACCTGGTTACTATACCGTGACTGTAGGTCGATAACTGAAGGCCAGTTCCTATCATAAAAACCAGATCTCTTGGAGTTTTATAACAAGTGCACATAAAAAATAATAGGGTAAAAGTGGTTGCTTTACATATTCATCTTAGCCTCGAGATACTTTAACTTGGATGGAACAAATACACTTCTATATTAACACGGGTCAGTGCCAACACCATATCACAATGCCTTCCTTTCGCCATCTTTATATCAAATACCAGCTATGGCACAGTAAATATTGTTTTCGACGTAATAAGTTACAAGGTTTGGCGTCTCTTGCTTCTGTTGATGTGTTTTAAACTGTCTAAAAAAGTTCCCTGGTTTCAATTGAGCTCTCTTTTTCTCAATTGGAAAAACACCAAAAGAAAAACCACTTTTTCTTCTTTTAAGCCTTCAATAAATGGATCAATGTATTTTTCACATACCCTCCATTATCAAACGTTCATTGGATAACATACCTTCAGTGAAATTCTGAGTTCCCCCGTTATAAGAAAATACACAAATTTCTGCAACTTTATTTGCAAATTAATGCAACCAATGCACTTAACTGCATCCCATTCTGTGAGTTAGTTCTCGGCAGGCACTGAAATACGAATTCTTTAGGAACAATGACAACATTTCATGTTTTTAAGGAATTATCTCCATGATAATATTATGCGCTCTTTGACCATCTTCACATAGTAGTAGTAGCCCACTAACTTCAAAAATATCTTCTTGGATCCCTGCAGCTAAATGTGTAAAACACATTTGGTTATGCCAGGATTTTTGAAAACCGGGGTTAAATTCGCCATAAAACACACTCCTAATTAAAATGATTTGGGCACGAAAACGTATGAAATCCTGACACATGTTCTGGTGGAACAAGGAATTCATAAACTATAAGTTCTGGGCACAGTGGATGCTTTGGTATTTAAATTGCACAAAAAGGTTCTGTAGACTCCCTCTTTTCCCCACCTGTCTTACTAAAAGAAGACGAATTTAAAAAATAGCAACAAAACGTTTTTCTGACCATTTTCTCAAAAGAAATTCATTTAATGTCATTTCGAGTCAGTATGTTTACAAAATAACGATCCTCTGCATAAAGATCATGAATAAAAATTCTATTTTTACAAATTGGCAGAATGGCGCTTAAGCTATAAAACTGCAATTATACACATCCCGCGCAGCAAGGTCTATTAAAACGACTTTCAAATTTAATCTACTGGGAAGATTTTCGATATTTGACTATTACATAATTCAAAAAAAATCTAACGAAAAATTTTACAATTATTCATACTACACAGTAACAAGTGATTTCTAATACGTGCATAGGGATTCAAGAATTGAGTGACAAAGTGGTTTGATTGAACAATTCAAAAAGCGTTAAACTGAATTGTGCTAAAGCTTATTCAATTATTGTTAGTCTTAACCATTTTTGGGCGTTATTCGAAATTATTTTCTTCACCACAATACGTCGTGTATTAAAAAAAATCAACGATACCAAATTTCAGGGTTATTACCCCTGGCAGTAGCTAAATTTTCAAATAAATTATACTCTGCCAAAAGATAGCAGCTAAGGGAAGGAATACATCTGAATCTAAAAGCAATTCCTTTTTAAAGGCCCAAGCCTACATCTAAGCATTATTGAAAAACATGCAAAAGGTAATTCTGAAATGTTCTAAAATATTGTATAAGTAGAAGCATTTGGTACAGCAATGATAAAACTCAATTAACACATCCCGAGTCTTAACATCTCAAGGAGGCAATTTCAAAATATCGAACACAGCCACATGGTGCCCAGGTGCAAAAAATACCCCCTTTAAAAAATCAACTTGACGCTCTAATATGTTCTCTGCAAATCTGGCAGGAATGCGAACTGGGCAGGAATGCGAACTGGGCAGAAATACAAGACTTAAACTAAAACTAGAAAAATAGTTTCCTTAGCGACCAGATTTTTCATTACTAACATCACTCTATAGTTATCGGCCAACATTAGAGGTGTAAGCATAATGGTTAAACTAATTCCCCTGTTACCAGTTATACGTATAAAACCCGTCTCATTACGTAGTTTATCATGGCATCTCAGCTACGGGCCGGTTAATAATTTGAATGTCGTCACGTTTATCGTCGCAGCTGTCACAAAACAATTATCCCTTCATCACTCTACCCAGTGACACTGGTNAACTGGGCAGGAATGCGAACTGGGCAGGAATGCGAACTGGGCAGAAATACAAGACTTAAACTAAAACTAGAAAAATAGTTTCCTTAGCGACCAGATTTTTCATTACTAACATCACTCTATAGTTATCGGCCAACATTAGAGGTGTAAGCATAATGGTTAAACTAATTCCCCTGTTACCAGTTATACGTATAAAACCCGTCTCATTACGTAGTTTATCATGGCATCTCAGCTACGGGCCGGTTAATAATTTGAATGTCGTCACGTTTATCGTCGCAGCTGTCACAAAACAATTATCCCTTCATCACTCTACCCAGTGACACTGGTTTATCTGAGTTTTTCTATTTATTGTTCTAAATGGCGAATTCTCACCAGTTTCAAATATTTGTTAGTTGGAAGTCGCGGTATTAAAGAGGATAATATTGTATATATTACAATATAATAATAGTCACCACGGAACATTAGAAAACCAATGTGGACCAGTGGCTCGAGAAACCACAGATTTAGTTGACACCAAAACGGAAGCCTCATGTTTCATCCTCTTTAATCTATGAACAGCAAACACGTCACACAATGCTTTCTCTGATAACGTTACAAAACGGAAAAAAAGCTCAATAGAAAAATTGACATACAATATGTAAGAATCTTAAAATACAAACCAAACTTAACCAATGAATCATTCTTTAAAAATTAGGTGGTTTTGTTAACTCAACACCATTAAGAACAAAATCAACTCAAATAAGACAGGGGTGTAAGTTACTTTCTTGTGACTTCAAAAACTCGTTTGACCTACTTTCAAAAACAGCAAACGAGCATTAGCATGAGCATCGCTGCTTTGTATATTTGACTAATCTCACTGCAGCTGGCAACGTTATACGTGATCTAATATTTTACTATAAAGACAAAAAAAACCACGAACGTTCTGCTATACAACGCACACCCAAAATTCCTTTTTACGTCACCAACGATGGCAACGATGTGCCTTCTGGGACAATGGTAGTCTGACTGCACCCTGTGGAAACAACTGCTGAAGCAGTAACATTACAGGAAATGTGTATTTTCATAATTATTACTTTCATAATATCTGTTCTCCACTGCCAGTGAATTAAGTAGTGTATTCATATCGTTAATAGCCATATTGAATCCACCACCACTATACATGTTATTTTGTTCATTGCAAGTTGACGTGCTAAGTGCTCGCAAGTCATTAACCATCATTTCCTCGTATCTTTGTGCTTGATTCGAAACACTAGAACTATGATCCATTGTTGAATCGGCTTCCATAATGTCGGACCGTTTTGTATCGTCGTTATTAACAGGCCACTGCATATTACTGTTGAATCCAATATGACTATTTGGAAAAGAGCCTGAAGAAGCAACTGGTAGTCGCATATCAACAAAATCTGACTGATCTGGTACTGTCGAATCTGCAGCCTGTACAAGGTGTACAGTTGCCATTGCTGGCGCGAAATTTGATCCGCTTGCTAATTCTTCTTCTGATGGTGGCAACTGGAGATCACTGAAATCGTTTTGATGTTGAATACATAAGTTCGAACGAACAAAACGATCTTGTGATGGCTGACTTTGACTCAGTTGATTAGATACACTTGATCGGCTTCCGCTACATGCCACTAAATCTAACCCAGGCTCATCAATGGTAAATTTATGCATTGATGGGGGTAAAGGTAAGGGGTTGTATATGTTAAGCGACTGTCTGCGATCCATAAAGTCGATTGGCTCCGACGATGGCACAACAGGTTCACTTCCACGACGGTTATGTAAACCAAGTCGCTGAAGAAGTGGATTAAAGCCTTGATCACTAAGTCTTCGCACATTTCCATCGCTTGCACGTCGCTTGCCACTTGGCAATGGTAATGGGCTATTTACTCTTTGAAATGCCGGGCTTTGGCATTTAAAGTAGTTATTCTGGCTTCCGTATCCGCTGCTTACACGACTTTGACGGTTATGTGGGTTGTGTGCAAAGTCAATACTACTATTCATATTGTCCCGTAAGCCAAAATCCGTCCCCGCTGTGCTATCAAGTGGACCATTAATTAGGGACGACTGACTATTCCCTGATTCTAAAACTTTTCCTTCAACAACCGTTTGCTTCGCAATATTTCCCGCACTAAGGCGAGAAGACGGCAAAGGGCTCGCCAAAGAAGAACGGCGGCTTGATAAGAAAGAGTGGACACTACCAATATCACTTCCACGACGGCTGCCTGCATGAGATGGTGCTGCGCTTTCGTTTCCTGACTGGTAACTCGAATCCTGCGAAAGCAGACTGGCATTGCTTGAACGTCGTCCCCTGTCTTCTGACAGGCGACGACTTACTTCATGCAGGAGACCCTCGTATGCTCTAGGTTTCCCACTTATTCTTGGAAGAATTGGCAGTCTCGGCGTTACCTGAACAACCGGGCCGTTTTCATTTGCATTCCCTTGTTCTAAGGAAACAGGGTTATTATCCCCAGGATACTGATCGAAGCCATCTGAGTCGTTCGTTGTACTCGTTGGGCTCGCCTGCTGTATACCCCATGCACGATAGGTGTTTGTGTAAGAATCAGCTGCTGAACTGTGCGAATACATCTGTGAACCTCCCACAAGGTAAGGTTGACTACGAAATGTCGATGACCCATTACCTTTGTTTTGATTGTCATTGAATTTCTTTAATGGCTTTACCGTCAAACATTCACCAACAGACTTTTTTCGCTCTATCTCTGTCTTTGGCTTATCAACACTATTATTTTTCTCTTTTAATTCCGGCTTTTCCCCTTTCATCTGCAAAACAAAAAGTAGATCATTTTAGTAATATCAAACCAGTAACACCTTCAACCAGACTTGCCCGAAGTTCAATTTTGAGTGACTGCAGGTACACAGTAGCTACAGCAATTGCATCACGTAATCGCAACTGGTATAGTAAAAATCCAGCGAAGTACAAAGAATGGCATCTCTTTTGTGGAATTATTTTATATGGTGAGATTTATGACTAAATAATGACGCTTGCCTGTACAAGTAATATTAAATCGAAATATATTGAGGCTTATACTAACAGTAAAATTAAAAGGTACTATCAATGGAAAATAATGCAGTATGAGGGCAGAAATAAAAGCAAATAAATTATTTCAATAACAGCAATATTTTATTAAATAACAACAACAACAACAATAATAATAATCATCATCATCATCATAATAATCCAAATAATGTAGTCATGGTTACGATTATGACGATGACGATGAACTGGAACTAAATTATATAAGATAAATGATAAAATACAGACAAGACCAAAAAAACAAAAACAAATGCTAATGGCCAAAGGGCAGGGCCGTAAGAGTATACAGGGAAATATTGCAAGAAGATTGAAAACGGAGGTATATAATTGGTTGGTATGTTACAAAGATGCCATGGAGATTAGTGCTAATAGCAAAGAGTGATCGATACAGTGGAGCAGACCAAACGTATACCGGAAATTGTCAAGTTTTATCTGCAAAACACAATATGGTACTCCAAAATAACGAAAGTGATATTGATAGTCGGGATGGCACGAGGAAAAGAAAATTGAAGTCGAATACAATAGTAAGCTCTGAAGTACCAATGCTACCGTTCAGATTAAAGGAGGGATGATTCGGGATTACATTTGAGATCGTACCAGTTGGTCACTGAAAATATAGGTGGCGGAATGAGTAAAACTATGTGGCAAATTAAGAAATTACTAATTGTATCCTGAATATTGTGTTTCTTATATATTTTTATACAGGACGCATACTAATAGCGGCGTAAGTAGCACCAAAATGTTTTATAAATAAGGAAATAAATCACTGAAACGCGACAAAAATGCTAAATAACTACACATTACTAAAGTGAATTTGTGATAAGAAAAGTAATGTCGGAATAACGCAGTGCCAGGGAACTACAAAAGATATTGACTTTCATCAAACGGTGCACTTTTACTGTATTGATATTATTGTCTGTGTTTCGGTCAGACCTGCCAAACATTTGCAAGTCTCACTTTTCCGAGACAAGAAATATTGCACCATGCCTGAGAACTGCATACCATTACAAGCTCAAATATTTGCCACGCCAACGTCCACTGGAAATAAACTAGCTTACGTGAATATTCGAAGAAAGTTTAACGATGACTGTGGTCCTGAAAAAAACTGGTTATACACTGCAAAAGTAAAAAAAACCCAGCAAATTCATATCTGGATTTCAATGACGACGTTAAGTCATTAAAAAGTCAAATAATGTCATAAAATAGCTTGTCAGTACTGTCTTGAAAGTTGTGTACAAAAATGCAATGTTGAATAGGAAAAATGGAGAACTGGCGTGCAGAAAAGAGAAAATTAAAGAATTCAAACAACTGCAGTTACAATGAAAACATAGCTTTTGATGTCTATTGATTAAAGATACAAGGATTTGAAATGTCCAAGGTGAATGATAAAAAACATTGTGATTAAGGTGAGCTTTCAAGAGAAATATTTTCAGAAGCTTAAAGATTACTGTGCTTTAAAGTAAAACCGGAAAGCTGTTGTGGGGGCTATCAATTTCTCAAGTGCGAGTGTAATGACGTATGGAGCTGGTATTCTGAGCCGAATGAATATTGACCTTAAAGTTATGGTTCGTAAAACTCGAACAAATGGTCAATGTCTGGTGTAAAGCACTTGTGTTATAGTGTTGCTTGATAATAATGCAGCAGAAAGAGAGGCGGTCATGGTTTATCAGAAAAAAACTTGTTTCCAAGTTTTTTTCTTTTATGGGATTCCTTCAGAAGAACATTGGGACGAAACCTCAAGAAAAGAGTCGGGGAAAAAATCTCAAATAGCAAAAGCTGGGATATAATGCAGCACCTGGACAATTCGCCCGCGATACGAATTCATGGCTGACCAAATCAAATCTTGGATATGGCCAAATAAAGAACCCTAAAAGAGCTGAAGAAAATATGGTTCTCAGTAGCAAGCACTGAAAACAAATTATCTTTCAACTTCAACGCTGACGATACAAATGAAACCGACCGATTATATTGTGGAAGATGGGCGGCATTTGGCGTGGGAATGCTCAAATTAGCATTGCGGGACTGCAAAGGAGACCATAAAAACGTGAGATGTTCCATCTATCCTAAGCGAGGTATAGAATTTCAAGAAGTTGATATTTTAAAACTGGAATGTTGAGACAAACTACCGACACTCGAAGACCTGGCATGATTACTGTCGACATGAGTACAGGAAAATATGTATTGGTGGGTCGGAAGATGCGCATTTAAAGGCAGAAAATTTGAGGGTCGAGAAATATCACAACCTATGGATAAATTTAAAAAGTTCAAGGATGCCTAACCAACAGTAATTTTTGTTGGTGGCGGTACTTTTGAAATATCTGGGGAAATTCTGTCGGCGCAAAAGTCTGGACACAGGATACGATGAACACAAGCGCATCGATATATTTGTTAAGTCTTCGCAGTGTACTGGCCACAGCACTCTGGAGGTGATGTTAGTCCACAATATATGCCCTGTAAATATTGGTAAAGGGTAAAATGTACTATAACCTAAAATTTTCAATAAAACAATCAGGCACATCTGTGGTTGTTTGTAATATAAACAGAAAGGTACTAAAACCATAAGAAACGTGAAAAATGTTACCCAATTGAAAGCCTTTTACCATAGCGAAGCAGAAAGATGTGTAGTATCTTGATTGATTATAGTTATCCTGCAACATCAATTTCAGATGTGCTGTTTTTGAAGCTCGGAATGAACCATTCGCAAGAGAAAATATTCAGAACTTGATTTATCGCACCACCACAGGTCAAGGTGCAAAGTTTCCGGTAAAACTGACTAATTAGTTACACATATCTTATGCAGTTGTGTTAGATATAACACCCTTTGTACGGCAGAAATCCTTATTTCCATCCTTATTTCCAAATCTAAAGTTGAACTTCTGGTACGCTGGGTCGATACCAAATTACCTAAACTTTCACCGCGACCTTGTTTTTATGGCTGAGCAAAAGTCAATATTCTACAGAAATCAGTTAGTGTTTTGCGGCAGGAAAGGTAATTAGCATGTCAAGTAATTAGACGAGGCAAAGAACAAAACAACAAACAAACAAAACAACGATAAAACAAGCTGCAAATAAAACATAAAATTCTCAGTAGCTGTAAATTTACCTTTTTTGTTGGTTGTGGCATCGTTCCATGAACTGTTTTCATGTGCTTTCGCAATGAACTTGGGTCTGTATAACGTTTAAGGCAACCAGGAATTTTACATCCATATTGTTTCTGGACGAAAAATGAAAAAAACCTATGGCTTAAAAGCGTGAAATTTCCATGAACAAAAATGACATTTGCAAAGGGTTTTAGTAGTTCATGTCTACCCGCTTTGTTTTTTCTAGATCAATTTACTAAGTCAGTTTCATCTAAGCCATTTTCATTGTGCATTTTCCATTGCAATTCAGGTCAGAAAACAAAAGCAAATTCAACATCATCTTATTACAATTTAGATTCAGCTCAATCTGGGTAAATATGGCAAACTCCCATCATTTAAAAACAAACATGCTGCCTTTTCAACCTCAGACTAATCTTCCTTTTGTACATAGGATGCTCTATTACTTAATCATTGCTTATAAGGCATATTAACCGCTAACAGGGCATATCAACGACTTTTAAATGTAAAATCGCGCTAAACGTTTTCAATGAAAGGATCTACAACCTTGTAAAGGGGGCGGATGCAAGAGACAGCTGTAAATTGTCTTTGTAAGTAAAGGGCCTTCAAGCTTTTGATTTCTGTATTTTTAGGTACTCTTGAATTGTTCTCTAAATGGTGTTTAATGGTGGGGGAAACGATAATTCTGCAAAGAATTCCTCACCAAATTGTAAGAAAAACGGTTTAATGGTAGCTGTTGGCCATACCGAGCACCTATTTTTTATGACGTTCATCTTTCCAAAGACCGAAAACCCTTTTAGTACAATGGGTTAGTCTTATCTCCTCATTTTTTTTCCTTTCGTTTTCCCTCTAACACACAATTCTACATTTAAAACGATGTATTAAATCGTCTGCTCCTCGTAGTGGAGAAAAAGGCAGGGATCTGTACTCCCTGGTCGTGGAGTATTTCGGGGAGAGAATCTCAACTTTTAAATCTGATATTTCAAAACTCTGCTGCTGTTGCAAATAAGTATTTGACAAGGCAAGTCAATGTCAGTTTCTGATAACCAATATAAAGGATGGTAAATTTATCAAATATGTCAAGTCAGCTTAACCTTTAGTAGGATGCAACGTGGAACTTCATCTCCAAGTTTATTATAAAAAATACGAGCTCTAAGCCTTTTGCTCATATTCTTATGAACTTTACACCAGTCTCCGTGTGACAAGTGCACACTATGTCATAATATCACACTGCAAGTGCTTAAGTGAATGTTTAGCAAAAAAAATGTTAGAAAATGGTCTCATGTTATGGGAAACCATGACCTCAGAAACTGCATCTGTACGATTCACAACGCTAGTTTACTTTGCAGGCCTGCTTTTCAAAACAAAAATTTATTTTTTCTCAATACAATCACAAACAAATTCAGCTGCCAACTGTCTACTTCCGAACAGAAGAGACCACACATCTTGCTTGCTTTTGAAGCACCGTGGCTTCTCTGCAAGTCGAAACTAATTCTTTTTAAATTGAATGTTAAATTTTATTAACAGAATACTGTATCAGTCCAGGCTCAAAAGCTACCCTACCAGAAACATATGGTTATCACAGTACATGCAGCGAAATTCTCTTCTGTAGGCTGCAGTAACAAATAGCAAATGTTAGTGCTTGTTAATAGGTAATAATGCCTCTTGCTTCACACTTTATCAACAGCTTATCAGAGGTAATATCTTACCATGAAACACGGACTCTCAGCCATCCCACGTTTTTCAGTGGGACGAAAATTGAAAATTATCTAGCTAAAATTGAAAAGTATCTAGCTATAATTTGTTGTCCCAATGAAGTAAAGGTAGCCACTCTCTCTAAGTATTGGCAATCCTAAATTTTGATCTGCTACCTCAGTCATACTTACCTACTTGTCACTATATAAATCAAAGCAAAGTCATTGTGTATATATAACTCTTTTTTATTGTTATCTTTATTATATATGAAGTCAGTATATCATCGGGATTAATCTTATCATTGTTATGTTTTCAATCATTGGTTCATTAAATCATCTGATAAGATTAAATTCCTATTTTTTAAAGTATAAAGGCGACTAAACTTATAACAGTTACAACAAGCACACCATCGTCACCGTCGTCGTCGTCATCATCATGTTATAATTGTTATTATGAGTACTTTTATTGCCGTTGTGAAAATTGTTACCATAATCGTTACAATAAAATCCCTCCTAAACATCCTACTACTACTACTACTACTACTACTACTACTACTACTACTACTACTACTACTACTAATAATAATAATAATAATAATAATAATAATGTTAATAAAAATAATAAAAATANCCGTCGTCGTCGTCATCATCATGTTATAATTGTTATTATGAGTACTTTTATTGCCGTTGTGAAAATTGTTACCATAATCGTTACAATAAAATCCCTCCTCAACATCCTACTACTACTACTACTACTACTACTACTACTACTACTACTACTACTACTACTACTACTACTACTACTACTACTACTACTACTACTACTACTACTACTACTAATAATAATAATAATGTTAATAAAAATAATAAAAATAATAAAAATAGTAAATAATCATGATCAACAAATCATAAACGGAGCTATTACAAGCAGAAACAGCAGCAATTGTAATGAAAAACAGTGGCAAACAAATAAAATGGTCGTACAAAAGAGTTCTTCGTTGTTAGAAAGCGTTCTCTGTCGTAAGAAAGCGTTCTTCGTCATAAGAAACCGGTCTTCGACATACCATTCAGTACCCTTAATGTCTAAATGTAGTTATAGTAAGTAATTAACCACCCCAAATTTTACGTTATCAGTTGAAACAGTAGCCTCACATCAGCAAAAACTCTTAAAATGCTTTTTTTACCAACGAAGATTTATTGGATAACGTTCACCACAAAACAAGGAACGGGTCAAAATTTTTAGAATTGCTCCCGTCTGGTTTTTAACATACAAGTAGGTAAATTAGTGGGAAAAAATTGAATACAGAAAATTTTGAAATTGCTGATTAGTGCTAATATCTGCGAAAAAGGCAGTCATAATCAATAACAAAATAACAAATTTCTTTGATTCCTGGAGATTTTTAGTCTCTAGTGGGTGGGTTCCATTGACGCTGAACCAAAAACTGAGGTCGTATTCAGGGTTAAATCTACTCGAAGCTGTTTGTCGACGCTTTCAATTTCAATAATCATGCTTTCAATTCTTTGAGCTAATTCGTTGCCAGATCATTTCGGATAATTCGTTTCTTGCCTGGCTCAATCTCTGCCGTAGATTAAATGTCATTAACTCTGAACTTTTAGATTTGTCTAATAACTTCTGATTGACTTAGCGAAGCGTATTACTTTTGTGATGGCTCTATTAAGCTCCTTAACGATGCATCTAAAATTAGATGCATAATTCCTGAAGTGGCATTGTCTTTTTTTACTTTTTTGTTGGTATATAAAAACGTGTAAATGGATTCTACTGCTTCGACCTAATGATGCCGATCCTCTTTTTGCCTTGCTTTTTTTAAGACTCGATACCGGCAAGCCTCGCGCATTGCTTCGTTTTCAAACCTTTTATTATTAACTTTTTAAAGTAATAGTTTAACCATCATCTTTTGTTACAATACAAATAGTCCACACCTTAGTATGTCTATTGTTAGGTCTGAAGCTCCTTTCTTGGCCCAGGGTATACTAAACACCATTTGGCAAACCTAACGCTAAACAAAAATTAACCAATGTTCAGCAAGACAAAACAGCTAAATAAACTAATCTTCATAGTCTAAATGGATGGATAGTCGGCTTACACATGCGAGTGGATATCGTTTGAAACCCCAACATAGCCCTACTGGTCATTCATCGTTTCTATTTTTGAAGGTGGTATACTATTAAATTGGTACATATTTCTTGACAAAAAGGTTGAGTATGAGATGCCACTAGTCATTTACATCATCGATTAACCCTTTTGATGGCTGCGAAAACAAAACACCAGCGAAAGGTAAAAAATGTTTAAACTCACGATAGATGAATGGGTTCTGTTCTGATGTTTGGCTCTATCGGATGCGTTGGAAAACGCCTTATTACAGCCTTCGAACTCACAAACATATGGCCTTTCCCCAGTGTGTGATCTTAAGTGCGTCTTTAGGTTTTCTAGCCGTGAATAAGCCTTGGTACAGTCCTGAAACTGAATAAAAAGAATGGGAAAAGCTTCAGTGGATGAGCATCAGACAAAACAGGATCAAGAATACGTGTTGTGTACCTGTTTAGTAAGAACTATATACAGCACATATAATACGTATGTATTAGTAATAAGGTTGTGATCCATTATTTTAGATCACTATTAACAAAAATAAGTTTATACTATTTTATTATTACTGGCAAAAGCTGGCTGGACACAAATACACGTAAGAATTTGAGTACATATGATATGTGTAAACACAACTAATATTCTGTTCAGCTGCATCCAACACTACCTACTAGTCACTGACCGCGTGCTAATTCAAAAACAATGATATCACCTTACAACTCTCTTGTGCATAAAGCAACTTTGACAAATATCCTATAAACGAAGAAAAGCAACCTGAACACCATTCTGTTTGTTTATGGACGTACATTGATGAAATAAGCAGAAAAAATACTTCTTTTCCTTTACTTCTCATACTACCTACTTACTCATCAAAATGTGGTACTGTGTAAAAATATAGTCAGAAATTATTTTAAAAAAAAGTCTTTCAATTTTAGTAACTTGTATTCGAAGAGGTAAACATGTGGACGTCGCTTCTCCTGGCACTACTACAACAAACATTTATTACCCATCATGCATCAGTCTATGGATAACAATTGTGTTAGATACAGTCAGATGCCACTACTTACAAGGCATATGTACCGTCGTCCATGTGACTTTTTCATAGTTAATTCTCAAGAAATCATAAAGGTACTCCATTCTTGAAAATAACCTTCTGAATGAAGAAGCCTTAAATCTCAGATCACCAAAGTAATCCATGCGCTGTGAAGCTGACCTCTAAAGGGTGGTCCACAGCCATGCAATAACTTACGAACCTCTCTCGTCCTCAGCTATACATCAGCTTACTTAAAAATAACTCAAAATCAACTAATGCAAATGACGTAGGCAACAAATATCATCAACAAGCGAATTTGATAACAGCTGGGCATTTTCACGTCAGTATTTTCCCAAAATACTCTTCGTCATGTGGAAGAAAAATTAAACACTGTTGAAAATCAGCGTGTTAGCTGTCTGCACCATATACCATGGTACATACAGAAAGCCAACAAAATTTGTGCCTGGCCATACCAGCATTTCAAGGAATCTTATTGGCTTTATTTAGTAGTTCAGTTAGTTGATATTGATTCAAATAACCCATGCTGAATTGTAGGTCAAAGAGCATAATCTATTCGCCTAACGATTTAACAAGAATTTAATGAGTCAATGCAAAACTACACAAAGCTCAACACTGTCTGTAAAACATTCTTCCTCTTTATGTACATCAAAGAGAATGTTGTGGGACTTAAACTGAAAAAGAGGAAATCATTCAAAAAGAAACCCGATAAAAACCAACAAATGTCTTGGTTGCAATGTTGAAGAAAAGATGTTATCCTGGATTAAATTCCCCACATTTTTTGAAAAACAAACAAAAGCTCACTGTTTAACTCAAATCAGACCATGTTTTTAAGTGTCTACTTTCAAAAATTGTAACAGTTTCCATCTCAACCATTCTGCATTGATATCAACAGAAAAAGGATCCGATAAGAGTGATAATACTGTGTGCAGTATAAAAGTCGTTAGTGCTGGAGTGTAGTGCCTATTCCGACGAAAATAATATTAAAGATAAAAATTGATTAAGCTTTTATGTACTTAAGTTTTTGGAGACAAAGACAATTGGAGAATTTTAAGTGTCAGTTGGAGACGTTGTACTGTTGAGTGAAGAAAGTGTTGACCGCTCGACCTCAATTAATAGTAAGAAAAACCAACTAAGCCTACTAAACTAGTCGAGGCCTGCCTGTTGACCACTATATCACCCATAGCGTCAAACCACCTCAGCATCAATGTGAATGATTTAGTGTTATTCAGTACTTATTATTAATTCGCGAACAAATGCGGGCAGCGTGTCGCATACTTCCGATGGTATAATTTTATACTTCACCTTTACCTAATGCTCTTGAAACTGTAAGTCTGTCAACGTGATTACACAAACTCATGGTTACTGTAACTTTTGTTTATGACTCGCAATGTATACCGGCCGGTTGTATTACCATTCATTTCAATTTTCAGGTTGAACGTTGAAACAAACGTAACCTTACTTGTAAAACATATGTGTTTTAAGTATACAGATTCCCGGCAAAGGTTAAAAAGGCAAAATAAAGAAGGTAAAGGAGAAAAATACAAAGGACCACTGGAGAAAGTAAGAATAAAAAATGATGACGTGTGTTAACCAACTCATACACACCGGTATTACTTCCCAATAACTCTTAAAGATCTATGTGCAAGTTAACTTCTACAAGGTCGAGGAGATCCATAGCAACAATATTCTATCCACGCTATTAATAATAACTTATTACACAACCTTTAAAGTCCCTCCTGTACGCAATGAAAAATGTATCATACAATCTGTACGGATTAAGTACCAACCTTACGCAGGGCAAAACAATCAAAAAGCTCCATCAGATACGTTAAATGAACAACAGCCCATACTGTCATATTTTATCGTGACTGCTCATGTGTAATTCGAACATGAAGCACCGACTTCATTGAAGTGAACAGGTGTTGACCCCTATACGTGTTTTGCTGTCTATTAACGAACAGGGAACAAGTGTGAAAAGAGCTCAGGTTTTTCAAAATTATACTTAAAATAAAGGTAAAACGTTTAATAAATTCAGGACGCCGTGTTTTTTAGGAAATAAAAGAAAATATGTTAATTAGTAGTTCAATAAATCCAGTGGTATGGGTGAGCTTATCAATAGAATAAGATTCACCACTACCACCACCACAAACACCCCCTCAGTTGTGTCTAACGAAGGCAGTACTTTTGTACCATCTGCACCCTGTTATGTGGCGCAAAGTCACCAATTAAATTTGCGTTCTTCTTATTTTCACGTCTTTGTAAAATATTTTAGTCAAGTTCTAACGGTCTTTCAACGAAAATTCAATTTAGTCGATATGTTTGATTCTTATTTTGTTCAAATTCGACTTCTGCGTATTAATCAGCTGGAATCAAAGTCGCTACTATTTTAACAAACGAACTGCAACGCGCGAACTGCATGCCTTGAAAGGGGTGGGTTATTTCTGCTCGCACTACAGCTTTGACCAGTGTTGTCGACGCAATAAACATAAGTGAAACATTCCATTTTCACGTTTTCGTGAAAAAACCCCAATTTAAACGAACACGTGATATCGATTTGTTATCATACTTACGGTACATTTGTGTGGCTTTTCCCCCGTGTGTCTTCGTACATGCACAACAAGCATGTACATTGCTTTGAACGGCTTTTGATCGCGTGAGCAGTCATCCCAGTAACAGGTATAGTCCTTTTTATTTTTTTGAATATGATCATTATTGACGTGGTGTACTAAATCTTCTTGATTTTCAAATAGCTTGTAACATTTTTTCCAGTTACAACGGGATTCTACAGCTTCCTTTTCCTCTTCTTCGTCTGATTCATCCTGAGTTTTGGGTGTCACCTGCAGAAATAAATAAAATCGTGAGATTCTTATGCCTTTTTTATTTGATGAAACTTTCAAAACAATTAATTGGGATGAAGTATTAAAAGCAGTAATGCGTGTGATAGTAAAATTCATAAGAAAAGGAATAGTGTTTAAGATACTTTATGCTCAAGATACTTAAAAACTCAATAAAATTACATGCTTACTGGTTCCTTCGTGTGCACTTGAAATCTTGCGGCGAAAAAAAAAGTCGTGTGATGTCACAACGAAGAATAAAAACCCTTAGTCAAACGAAAGAAATAAAACAACCAAGAAACCAACCAAGGCAACACACCCATGGCAAATGTACTTGGACATCCCTGAGGAACATGAATGTACCGCGGGCACAAGTTAGCGAAGTACAGAATTTAGCAACACAGCTTGGAACTATCTATATCATTACAATAATTTGCTCTACCTTGTGATGGCGAGGGCTGAGTCGTCAGTCTGAAAAATGACTTCCTCAATATTGTTTTTACGTATAGTATATCCTATGGGGTTAAAGTGTTCGTCTATTTGTTATTTCATCTTTCGTCACAATTTCGCCATCTTGCGGTTCGGTCATTTCGCGCGAAGGTGGTCTTCTTGGTTATCTGGAGTGAAGGTGGTTGGTGGAGGGATGTATTTGAAACCATCGTAATGCAATGGTATTGGTTGTATTTCCTGTCGGGAGATAACCTTGTCTCCGGTGGCTTGGAGGATCTTACCGATGTTAATCAACTGAATCCTGAATCCACTTTCACTTTTTATTCACTAGCCCCTATCGCTGAGAGTATTCTGCTTTTCCTTCTCTGTTCTTAGCATTTTATTTCCAAGGACTCAACACTTTGATAGTTTTTTATGTTGCTAGGACTTCTTGCTGGGCTTCCATTAGACCAGACGCAGATTTAATGTAGAGCTGAGCACTATGTAAAAAGTTTATCATATATATAAAGTTTAACTTTTTCCTAACTTAATTTTCTGCGAAAATAGTTTGATTCTCTACCCTGAATTCATTGGGCTGTGTGAGTTAACTCCTCTTGGCTTCAGGCAAACTATCTGAAAACGCTGCCCTTTGTGAGTATTTCCAAACCACTCCATCTATTGTCAGAATACAGAAAAATATCTGGCAGTAAGAAAAGGATTGGAAGTCAAACACAAAGTGGAAAACCTGAATGAAACCCGATGTATCCCAACTACGTCAATAAATGTTTGTAAAGTAAACAGATGTAACTAGACTTACGTTTACTTTGTGGGCTGTTGTTCAGTAGACATTTATATGTTTGCAATTAAATTTATATATTATGCACCCTTACACACCAAACAGAAACACATAAAAGCTGTCCTCGACCAAGTACAGTCAAACAACAAATTGGATTACCACCATCTGGCTTGATGTAAATAGTTTTTTTGGTGTGGATGTGAAAACTGCCACCAGGTGTACGTAATATTTCTCCGTGTGAAATCTAAAATATTCAAGGATACTTATTTAAGCATTATTTCTACCAGTCTTCATAATGGGAGAAATAACTTCAAAACCCGGTTACATACTGGGTGATTCTATATTTTCTACCATTCTTCGGTAGCCAGTTTTACGTGCACCAAAATGCGTCAAAACTATACTCCTGGAGGTGTATCCAGGCTGCTCAAAGCTACTCCTGCAATGTGAAGTATCTACTGCATCTTTCAAATTCCAAAGTTAAGGGCTAGAAGAAAATCTTCTGAGTTTTATCATCTAATGCTCATAAATTATTCAGATATCCAGTCCACTTGATATTTTTGTTTGGATTACTTTGCTTCTTTTTATTACTATCCTAGTCTTCTGTTACACCTGAACTCTTTCCGGGGTTGCGACTCATTCAAAACGATGAAATAGAGCATAAAACAGATTGAAGAACCAAAACATTTATTTCCCGATATTGTTTTATTTTCATCATGGTCCAAGTCACAATTTGAGCTGAATAATCAAATGAAAATCCACGAATACACTCTGTTTGGTCTGCTGTGTCGACCAAACACTTTTTACATAGGTATAGAGTTTGGATACTTGATCAGGATATTTCATAAATTTATACCTACCAGACAAGATCGCATCGTTTTCCACACATACATTGGCAGTGTTTGCACAGGCAATATCGCTGTTCTGCATCAGTATGAAGAAAAAAATAAAACCATGCAGCTCTCAGTAATTATTTACCGCTTTATTTGTCAAAATGTACAATAACAGCTGTGTATTAATTATGTAAGATTGGTTCAAGAAGGTGAAACGGCGAGAAACAAAACTGAAAAGGTGGTTGCGAGGAACACTTTGATGCTAAATCTCTAAGCTTTAGCTATTACGTCCAGCTAAAATACGAGATTTTGAACAAGGTTTCTCCTTTATCCGTCAATCTTATGTTCAAACTCAAACAGAAGGAATCAAAGGCAGAAACAGGAAGTAGTAAAAATTTCCATTTCTGGTTTTTGTTTCAAAAGTCAAACTGCCTTCTGTCGCAATTGGTATTTATTCGCAACTTTTAATATGCATCTACCGGCGTTTTAGTCCCACAAAGCAATATTTATTCTGCATTCTAATTAGGCAGCTCCAGATTGCTGCTGTTCCATACAAAATTGCGTGACCCCAACCATTTTTGTGACTTGAAAAACTAAAAACTACTACTGCATGAACTTTTCAGATGCGGAAAAAAGGTATTTACTTAAAGCAAGGGAGGGTAGAAACAAGAAATATTAAGAAATTGCATCAGTGAAAACAAAATACGATAAGAAATTAAACAGAATTCAGCAACTGTTATTGCTGAGATGAAAAGTGAAAGTAGTATTACGAATACATATTGCGACATAAAGACACAGCCAACGTATGTCTTGCGACAGGAAAGGGTCTAGTTCCTTAACCCGGCTACAATGTAGCCATAACCGGTGCCAAAACTGTAGTTGTCAAGATGATAATATGCTTATCAGTTTAACAAAACGACCTGCTGTCACTGCTGTCCCGAGATTAATTGACAATAAATGATGGTACATGGAGAAATCCATTTTTGTTGCAGGACGGGAATATTTATTGTCCAGGAAGGCTAATTTGTAATAAAAAATAAAGGAAAACCTTGCCAATAATTTCTGCGAGTTGTCAATATAGCGATACATATAACAAACCTTTATTAATGAAACAAGCCTTCATCGTGACAATCAGCCATTTTATGCACCAGATGCCTTATAATCAAAAACACTTAATAAACAGTTTTGAAGTACAAGTAGTACTTAGATCTAAAACTCACTCAAAGTTTATGTTTTCATAAATTTTGTCACGTTCGTTGGAAATAAGGTATTTACTTCTGTTTTCTTTACTCCAAACCCAACAAACCTACACGTCGAAGTGTTAAGCGCCATTTAATATTTCTATTCTGTTTACAAAGCACTTTTTGGGCGGTAACTGCTCCTTGTCGATCATGTTACCCGATCGTCACTGAAACTTCATCTGTTCTCTGTTGAGGCCTTCAAAGTGCAGGACTTATCTATCTATGCCACTGAGTTATTTGTTGGGATAATTAATTTCTGAGGTTCTTCTTCTTCTTCTTCTTGCTTTCCTGGTGACTATTATCCTAATTGCTTTAAGCTTTTAGTAAGTAACATATCTTGCAACTATGTAAGCCACTTCCTATATTTCGGCCAATTCTTCCGCCTTACCTTCTTCTCTTTTTTTGGCTTTAACGTCAATTTTCCTCAGTAACTGGAGCTCAGACGGTGCCCTTCACAGGGACTTGGATTTAGCAGTGAGGAATTTCTTGACCGGATGCCCTTCCTGACGCCAACCATTTACTTCTTTTGTGGATTTCCAAAGTCGCCTGATGGGGGAATCGAACCCGGAATTCCTGGCACTAACCATTAAGCCACGGCCCTCTTTACCTTTTTCTCTGGTGAGGTCGATATACTTAAGTTCAATAATGGTAAAGGTTTTAAAAACTAAAATAAAGGGCAAGGTTTGCCAAGCCAAAAGGATTAACTGTCATTTGGAAAGAACCAGTGTTTTTCAACTAACACAGTGGTTTCCCGCTAACTTTTCGTACTTAAGGTTATAATGTTTGGTGATGGCGAACTGGGTGGAATATATGGTACAGCTTCTAACAATTCAATATTTGGTCCGTATTACTCAAAAGTTCTTTTGACAGACATCTTCTGAATGCTGTTCCATCAATAATATTCTGGAGCTATTATTTTGTACCTCACTTACTTTATCCTGACCTAATTCACAGATGAATCGCAGCTCGCTTCTGCTGGAGTTCGGCAGATATTCTTTGATTTACTCTTGCACACAGCTCTCACCTGAGTAAACCAATGCAGTCAAAGCAAACTGAGTATATTCCTGTGTAGAAATGGTTTTACCCGTGTTTAAAATAGCTGATTTCCGCAATATGCAATTTCGTTTCTCAAAATTAAGCCTTAAACTGCTACGTTCCTATTAACTACTTTGATCATATGCAATACCATTTTTGCAAAGCAACTTAAAAACAAATTATTCAAATTCCATGTTGTTCAAGGAAATTGCGACTTTGCGACTCAGGGTGAATATGCTCAATCGAAACAAATCTGCAGGATAGAAAATTTCTTAGTAAAGCATGTTTGGTTTCTCTGCTTCTTTCAGGCCCTTTGCTGTCATTTATGACTTCCTACTGAAAAAATAAGACATTATTCAAGAAGCACTATGATGTCAATTAACTGATAATTTACAACTTCATCGAATTAAAAATTTTATCATTAAACTTAAATTCTTTATTTCAAGCTTACGACCGTTCTTTTGAGTACTGGCTAACTGGGTATGTTACCCACAAGCAACCTGACGTAATGTGTTTCACTGTGATCCCTTGGTTGTTACGTCCTTTTTCGCCATTATTCTCCAATTTCGATATCCCCCCCCCCTCCCCGAGGTGGCTTTCAAAAACGAAAATAGAAATTTTGTCTTCAAAAGACAAAATTTCTATTTGAGTATTCTTGCACTTCAGGATAATAGCGGTTGAATATCTTGTTAAGAATATATTCAAGAAATTCTGGCATTTTGTTATTTCAATCCAATGAGCTATTGAAAACGCAATTTTACCATGTGACCAAGTTTATTTTTAAATCGAAATTTAAATGCCGTAGCCACATACTTGTCTGCTATTTACTCGCTCGATTTTATACTATTTATTTTCTTCAGGATCATCTGGGATAAGTAAAGGCAACTGTTTCTTGCAGGGCAGGGCAACGTAGTAATATGTGCGTAATACATATCTACAGAAAATTGATGTAGTTTTTGAGAAAAAATCTTTCTCGCTATTTCTTGGAAATAAAAAATAAAGTTGTTGCCAGTATCAATTCTTTCTTTCTTCTTTCGGCCTTCTACCCACTCTCAGGTCGGGTCAGCCGCTCGGCATTTCCTCCTTCACTCTTCCCGTTCTTCCCACATAACTGGTCGTGGACCAACTTCCCTCATATCTCGCTCAATACTATCCCTCCATCGAATCTGCTGCCTTCCCCTACTTCTTTTTCCTTCTACTCTTGCCCTGTACACACCCTTCGGGATGTTATCATCTTTTCTCCGCATAACATGTCCAAACCATCTCAGTCGCGCTTCTCTGGCTTTGTCCTTGATGTTGCAAACATTCGCAAATTTTCTAATGTCCTCATTTGTTTTGTGATTGTTGCCAGTACCACTTACGTGCCTCTAAATCATTTAAAAACTTCTAGCCAAACTACCGGAGAAACGGGTAACATAAAAATGTCAATCATCCGAGATTTCTTATTTGCAACCGAGTTTTCCGTTTATCAAATATGCCATTACCATCCAGATCTTCAATGTATTTTACAAGAGAAGTAAACAGCCAAAAGATTTTCCTGTAGGTTTTCAGTCCTCGAGCCACGTAACAATTATGTTTGATGTCGATTGCTAAAACTTCAAAGGCTGCTGCATATTCTACCTTTCTTCACACTCGTCTAATCAGAGATCAAACACAAAAAACCGTATTCAAATTATTTATCTGGGATTATCAAGCTTCAGATGATCATTAACACGAACCTCTCACATCTCCTAAGAAAACATTGGGATGGGTTTTATATTCACGGCATGAAAAAGTTCGATCTTTCAAACCCATGTTTTCAAAGTTCTGTTTCATACCGCTCGACCTCTTTACAAAAAAAGCTTCAAACAACATGCATTCGCTAATTTACTAATCCTTCAGTCATTTTATCTACCAGCGTGTTAGTCTCTTTTAACACATTATGCTTGCCTTCAATTAAATCTCAAGAATGGCTATTACATCATTATATCCTAGTCATTAAAATTTAATCAACGAGTTGCTTTCTTTTTGTCTTTAAAGTACGGGTTCTATCTTACTTTTTCGCAAGTCATGAAAAACAATGCTCGCCAATTTTCTTTTGTATCTGTCTCTTTATGTTACATATGTAGGGTATTATCTCATATGCATTCCCTCTCAACAACACAATTTCCTCTTTCCTTACACTCTTCGTCAATTATATCCCAACTGATCACAGTTTTGATCTTTCAATAATACTTCACACAAATCACACATAATAAGTCATTCCGAGGTCTGCTGCATCTCTTTGTTAGAAAATCTTAGCTACTCTGGTAGCTGCTTGATTCTTTGAAGAAAATGAGAAAAGGAAATCCATTGAAATTGGCAATAGCGGCACTTAATTACTTTTATCCTTCTTTTTTGCTTCGATTATTCTCCGGATATTTTCTAACAGTGCATAAAACAGCATTCACCAATTCTTTACACTGCCGTTTGTCTCAACTTCAAACTACACAATGACGATTGTTCACTCTTTTGATTTACCAGGGGAGGTATCATGTTTCCTGAGCTAAGCTGGGGTGCTTATTGAACTACTGCATTTGATGTTGTCAACCAATGCAATTTTTGCGCTGGTTCGCGACTGAATTCCAGAAGTCTTTGATACGGGTCCAAGAACTTCTAAACAATTCATTTAGAGTAAAAATGATTTTAGTAAATCTCTAAAGAAATTTTAACATCGTTTTATTAGAGGTTAAAACGTACCTTTTACTACTAAAAAATATAAAAAGTTCGCATTGCCATTACATCGAATTTTTCACTTGAGTACGCTGTCTTTTCCACAAATTCCGATCATTGGACATGAAAGAAATAAGCTTCCAAGGTCAGATCAACTCACCCCAATACAATGGAGGGCAAAGAGCTTGTAAAAAAAATTTAAAAAATAAACGGAGAGGATTTTGAACTGTAACAAAGTGGAAAATACGCATGTACCGAACTGCATTCAAACCAGTGCCCATAGCTATCACATTCACACGCTCTAGCGCCTAACCTATCGGCGTTCGTCCTTCACCTGGTCATTTTTGCAGTCTTAAGTTACACTGGACCGTGCTGTTTTTCACCCAAATCTCTAGCGCTGGTCATCTCATACAAATCACGCAAATAATTCAATCAGAATTCAATGATGAACACAAAGAAAAACAAAGGATACGCAAATTTGTGATTCTTTCTTTTGTTGTAGCAGTTTGAAAATTTCACCACATTACGGTTTATTACTCCTCTGGTATGTACATGACCAACACAGTACAATGCCTTTACAGCAATTGATAGGTAGATCTTAAAAGGCGTAGAAACACTCACATTGTCTCAAACTGCACTGATAAGCTGCTGGACAGTGAATCATTTTAGATTATCCTACAATTTACACACACACACACACACACACAAACACACACACACACACACATATATATATATATATATATAAAGCTTTCGATTCGGTTATCCGTATTAAAGTGCTCAATACATAAATGCAGAGCGTAATATNTCCACATGCTCATACAACTCGCACAAATACACACACACACACACACACACACACACACACACACACACACACATATATATATATATATAAAGCTTTCGATTCGGTTATCCGTATTAAAGTGCTCAATACATAAATGCAGAGCGTAATATCTTTTATATATATATATATATATATATATATATATATATATATAATGTACATATAAACATACATATGTACACTTTACTTTATAACCATACGCAAATACACATACACACCATAAACATTCCAGTATTACACTACCCAAAGCATGTGTAACTTTTTTTTACAAATCCAAAGGTAGTAAAAGTATACACACAACACAATTCCCTACAATACAAATATTCTTTCAAATCATCGTAAACTTCGTATTATTTGTCCGGCCTA
Organism: Morbakka virulenta; assembly: GCA_003991215.1. Classification (NCBI taxonomy): domain Eukaryota; kingdom Metazoa; phylum Cnidaria; class Cubozoa; order Carybdeida; family Carukiidae; genus Morbakka; species Morbakka virulenta. The sequence goes on from RDPX01000027.1 coordinate 4,250,594, forward strand.
ATGGTTTAACAAACACCAAATTGCCTGCAATTACTTTTATCTCTCATGGTAATATTAATTTTTTCCCATAATTTCTAGCAATTTTCAAAGTCGTTATCAACCATTTAATGCATAATAACTACCTGTATGGAATTATGAAAAAATGATGGAAGAAAAAAAGGTTAGGCCAACAGATAATAGTTTACTTTAGCCTTAAAAAAGCATTCAAATCGTATGGTGGAAGTTCCACAATATAGTCACTCGCTAAAAAATAATTCATTGAAACATATATTACAACGAGCCATACGTGATGCAACAAACTGAGGAAGCACTAGGGGAGAAAGTTAATCACAACACTTCCCATGATACCTATTGGAAAAACTCAGATTAGCGAAAGTTTTTCAACGAGAGAAACGTTCAAGAGTAGTAGCAACGTTTGGACCTAACAATTTATAAACATGTCTTTCAACAAGATCACGAAAATCTATAGGAGGTAAGAAAGTACTCTACGCAAGGATGGATCGTAGATTTATGGAGATAAAAATAGCCTTGGACTTAAGAAAACATTAGCACGATACGAAAAACTAAGCTTTTTACAAGAAAATGAACCGTCTATGTAAGATAAGAAGCCTAAGATTTGGGAAAAAATGACATACCTAGCCAAGAGAAGCACCAAGGTTAATATCAAAATGGTCTTCCATGTGTATTAAAGGGTTCAGCATTCTACTGAACCACATCAACTGCATTTTTGCTGCATTGAAAGGTCCCTCCAGCCTCCTTTCCCGTTCTTTCGCAGCCTTAGGGGCTGACGCCAAATTTTCTTACATACATTGTGGTGCATTGTGGTCAATATCATAGTACAAGGTAGTATTAACGGATAATCCTGATCAACTGATGCAAGTTACCAAGAAGACCGTTGTATAAAGAAGATAGAAAATTGGACTAAAAATAGAACCTTGAAGAACGCAAGCATTAATAAAATACCCCGTTCAGTTGAAATTCCATCTATAGTGATGAATAGCGATGAATGATACCAAAGGCACAAATACCACAAATACAATAGCGAGAACGTTCATGAAGCACGCCAGCATAACACAACTTATTAAACCTGGCGCAACAGCACATCATTCACCACACTAATAAACTTGTTGATACGTTCCGCGCCTACAGTTCAAAGATTATCACCGGTGCGAGTTCCTCTAAATCCGTAATGAACATCAACAAAAAGGCCTAGGTTCTGTATGAATTCCATTAGTAAGTTGTTGGTACGTCATGCAAAGACCTTACTAATGGCTGAAAAACACTTGCATTTCGATACATACCATGGTCAGATAGATCATCCACATCCTTGATAACATGGGCAACATTAGAAACGTTTCAGGAATACGGAAAGCAGGGCTTTGATTGGCAATGATAGAAAATTTTTGCCAGCAAGAAAAATAACTTAGTACACTCTCTTTAGGCAATTCCGGAATTCAATTTAGGCAAGGGAACCCGAGACTGATCAAGCCCATGAATAATCTTTGCAACCAACTTTGGAATATACTGACAAGATCCAAAACCTGGTCAGTTTGCCAAAATCTGGCAAAGAAACACTATTGTCATCTGGAGAAGAATCAGAAAAAAGAAATTTAGCAATGAGATCAGCCTTTTTTCTAGAGGACAGCGAAAACCGAACACCATCAGGAGGTGGAGAAACCATAATTCAAAACGCTATTGTAAACCTTCTAGAAATCTCGACTTTGAAGTCCTTGCACAAAAATATATCAATTAATTTGCTCAGCATTGGGGAATTTATCTTCAGCAATCACCCTTGTACAAGAATTGCTAGTCTGCCTAAAAGAATGTCAAAATTCGTTACCCCCATAACGATGAAACTGAACACAGAAGAAAAACGGAGGTTAAAGTGGTTTGACTACTGTCACAGTGAATAGGTACCAAAGTTTTTGTATTTTTATATTTTAATAACTTGGAACATTTTTTTATAATGCGAAAGTACGGTTCGAGTTGCATTTCTTCACGGAAGCATTAGTCTTGTGCAGGAAGTTCTTTCTCTGCCGTTCTTTCTACACCAGCAATGACAGCAACTGTGACTACATCAAAATAATTTTGTTGTGATATATCAACAAGCTACGTGGTAACTCTGTACTGTTACATACCCTTTATAATATTTCTTCTCTTCATATGTCGTCTATATGTCAAAATACACAGGGATCACACTTCAAAATTGTTTTTCTACAACAGATTGTCTTTTATTTATCCTTAATTTTACTCAGATTTGAGCCTGGTGTTCTAATAAAGTGTTCTTACTTAAAATGCCTATCTCATTCAAAGATTAAATCCCCTTCTACAATAAAGAAGTTCAGTTCTACAGTTTCCTGGCGCTACAATAAAAATCATTCACTGTTTTTTTATTGACAAAAACACAGCTTTCTAATTAAGTAGTGAAAATCAATTAAAAAAGGTGTTTTTCAACAGCGCCTGCTCAGCACATGATCGAATCTAGTCACGATAATACGTTGACACGTGCCGCCATGATTACTGTTGATAGTATTTCCAATATTGTGCTTAAAATGTTCTTTCCTGCATTGAAGTAAACGTAATATTTTCAACAAGAAAGGAAAACATCAAGCTGTGAAAATCAAAAACAAAACTCTGCCCTCGTTTTCTGTTCACCATGCCCTCTAATTTAATTTGAGTCTCAAATACTGCTTGACAAGCTACCACAACAAGTAAAAGACTGATTAATAAAAAAGTTAAACTCGGGCGATCTTCCATGAGACTGCCAAGCTAAATACTTCCGTAAACAACCCAACTGCAAGTTTTAATTGCTGTTTGGCTCAAAATTTGACTCAAAGACGTCTAATTGTTAATATCTCATGTTCAACCACCTTACAAATTTTTCTCTATCAGACAAACAGAAATTCTATTGTCCCTGTTCCTCTCAAACTACGATAGTCAACAGTTTCCACTGTCGTTCTTCCAGTGAAATGCAACGGAAAACAATATGGCTTAACCATATAGCGTTGCTTGTCTAAAAATAGAAGGATTAACCTTTAAAAGACGCCTAATGAATGTTAATCTCACAGAGACCACCCTAAACGGGCTAAATTCTCTCTCAAAATGCAAATGACGAGTTATGACAATAGAGATCTCCGTTTGGCCCCATGTGATTCTATAGGGTTTTTAATCTCCAATGATCACTGTAATTTCGTGGGAAAAAACTTTAAACACGCAGTACAAATAAAATAATAGAACGTCTTTAATTTGACCAAACAATGTCCCCAATATCATCAGCTCTTGGAATATCAAACCTCAATTATTTCACAAAAATTTAAATTTTACCGCCGTTTTCGGAAATTACATGCGCATGCCAATCTGCTGCTGGCCAACTAAACAGGATAGACCTTAAAGTTCAGTGCATTCTCATATTTCTCACCTGGACATTATTAAAATCGTGTAGTTCATGTTCCATTCCATTGTGTATCTTTATCTTCTGGCATCGCAACATATTTTAAAGTCCACTTTTTTGTCCCGTTTACTTTTTAATTACCAATCAGATCAAACGTTATGACTTTAAACTCCGTAATAAAAATACGTTCTGCCGTTGACTTTATTTGTCCATTAATTCCGTTAGAACGGTTTCACTTGACTTGCATAATCGTTTGTCTCTTCTCAAAAATAACAACCCACAGCTATCAACAATCGATATGAAGGCGCAGCAGAGGCAGCCAATACTGAAGAAAAACATCACTTGTCTCTGGTCCGCACAAAACGTCAACACACTTCAGTCAGAAATTCTAATAGAATTGCCTTTGATATTCTCTAAATAACATACAATTAACAAAAGTTCTTTCACTACAAATAATAAAACATACACCTTGACAACTGGAAGTTTTTTAATGTTTGGCCTTGAAAACCCGTATCTACAGCATCATTCAAATTACAACAAAAAATTTTTTAAAAAGTTTTACAAAATTAATTATAAACTTTAAAACAGGTTGTTAGGAAAGAATGATAAGCAGACGGTAACTTAAAAGTCTAAAAACTGGACCAGTTGCAATCAAAAACAAAGAATGATTACAATTAAGCTCATAACTGGGTCATCTGTGATTGCATGAAAAGCTCAAAAACCAACTACTGGGTGAAAAGATCTGCAAATGGCGATCAGAGTGTACACGAAGCAGAATGTGAAAACAACATAAAAGTGGTCATTGGCTGTTGTAAAGAATTGACATGACGAAGACAGATGTACACTCAACAGTGCTATTTAACCAAATCAGCAACTTTATATAAAGAGTACGGCTTGCTCACTTCTTATGATATAGGAAATTAATAAGGGTTTCACGTCTTAGTAGGTATGTTAGAGATATCCATCGTGCAAATATCATTCTTAGGAGTTGTGCTCGTCAAGACCTCTAGTTTGTCTGGGACCTTTTCCAAGTCCACTTGTTATGGATGCATCTGGATAGAGTAAAGTACACCAAATCAAAGTTTAATGCCAACCTTTTCTTTGCGAAGATCTTGTTCACTTGACTGAATTAGCCATTGGTTATGGAATGAATGATCGATTGGTATTCGTCACCAACAACAAAATATTCCGTTGATTTATTTCTTCGTGATTTGATTGGAACCCATTAACCTTACTGTGCGTAACATTACCTTCACTTAAAACAACAGAAATAAGAAAAGTATGCTATGGAAACCATTCTACACATTCAAACCCGTTATGCATGTTTTCGCTTTTCTACACCCTCAGGATTTCTATAAACCAGTTCAGCTCTAATGTATTTCAGGGCAATCTTTACTGTTTGTCTGTCATATGCTCTCCATGCACAGGTGTTTTATCTAGGTGATGCTAGCCGTCCCAATATGCAAGCAGCTGCAGACTTTACTACTTATTATTGTTCGTACCAAACCGTGTTCGAACCAGTGCCTATGGCTGTCATGGAAACATGCTCTACCACCTGAGTTGTCGGCACTACAATCTTAACGAAATGATATTGCAGCAATAGCTTTGACTCAAGTAAGGCATTCTTTTTCCAGATCCCCATCGTTGGACATCATATCCCAATCACGCATATAGGGCTGACCCTGCTAAATAATAGCAACTGACCTTCAATAACAGACTCTAACAACACAGAGAAAAAAGAAAAATTTGGAAATATGTTTACACACAAATTCCACATTTTTATAAAGTTTCAGTTCCTCATCATCGATATTTTGTTCACATTATAATTTCCTCCCATAGTATGTACTCTTAACAACTTACTTTTCTTAGGCAATCATTCCGTTATGAAAATGCTAACCCATAAAATTTCCCTTAACGTTGCTACAGATGTAACTGAACACTCCGTAGCACTCTGTACAAAGTCAAACATTGATGACTGGCCGTTCGTCAGTAACCTAACTTTTTATTCCTATTTTTTCTGACCTATTTAATACGATGTCTCTTCTATCTACTTTACTTTCAGAAAATTCTTAAACAAGAGTCGTACCAAAAAGTAAAGTAACTGTTTCGTAATTTATGATTCGTTTTTTGCTTTTTGCTCCCTCGAAAAAATTCGTACTTGGAATGGGTCAGGTTTTCAATTTAAAGCATTCTTCAACATCAGCCCAATAATTTACTTGCTGAAGCAATGTACTGTCTGTGTAACACAATTTCTTTGCCAATAAAGATGTTCAAGGAAAGACGACTTGCAAAAACTAGAAACAATTGTAACAGATTATAGTAATTATCTGAAGGGTCACATCTTTCATTTACCAAATCACCTTTTTTGTGTCTTTATTCACTGCGATTCTCACAAAATTTATTCCATCTGACAATCAATGAAAACGAAGGGGTAGAAAAACCTGGTATTTTTTATGATTTTTGGAAGACTAACACCGTCCGTAAATACTACAACCTTTTTTTCATCAGACATTTTTATCCTAAAAAAACGCACATCTTATTCCTTTACACACAGAGGTCTCGATGTGTTTTCAATGACTACATATTTTAACTACTACCAGTTTCTTTCTACTTGGAACAACCGACACAGGTTTGTAACAGGTTTGGCTGTCAAAACTAAATGGTAAAGATTATGTGACCTATGTCTACTTACTGTTAGATTTCCAAATGCGAAGACTTGTTACCGGGCAACGAAATACCTTACAGACCGCCATTGTGGTTTCGCATAGAAACCAAAGAGATTTTTAACTTAGCGACTGCCACAGCAAACCTTTTCAACAATCTTGTTTTAATTCTGTCTGTAATTTTATAACCCCCTGGCATTTGGCTAAATACAGGCCAGTTCTTTCAGTTTGGCTGCCAACGTTCAGGCTCATTTATTCCCTGTGTAACGTTTAAGTGTGGAATGAACTTGGTTCTATTCCCAAATGAGATTTAAAGCATGAAAACGAGATCAAATCATCAGAATTATCTTGGTAATATCGATTTTTGAAAACAGAGTGCATAAAATATCCAGTGTTTATCAAGATTCAAACATTTCGCCTGTAGACGGCCATGTCAATTTTCTTGGGCATCAGCTAGTTGATAGATCTCACTTGCCTTCAATATGACCATTGGAAAAACGTTTCGGTATAAGTTTGTAAAACTTATAAAATACTTCATAAGAATAGCCAAAAAAGTTCCTTGCCTTCATGATTATGAGACACAGCAGATATAATTCCCATTCAGAAGAACAAGTGGCACCCTGGCGTACATAAAACCAAAAAAATGTTTATCATTCTTTTGTATGAGCACAAATAACTTGTACCAAGTCTTTAGTTTGCAAACGAATACAAGATTCATTAACCAGCTGCCATATTAATGTTTTCTTCTTTAACCAGTCTGTAATTACACATTTTTCAATTTTAAATCTGCTGGGTTGGAAATGGATCGTGTTTTCATTTGATTATCTTTTATTGGTGTAATTATACCTCAACCTGATGATTACTATCAAATAAACGGAAATATTTCTGACATTCTCTTAGTACAAAAACAAAACACTGATGTGGATGTAACAATAAAACTCATTTTGGCTACTGGAACCTATATCCTAAAATAATACCATTTCCTGTGTTTTATGTATTTTCTCCGTTTGTTTGTCTGAAAAGGACGCAGGAAAGAGTAGACAGTAAAAAATGAACACTGATCAATGGATAAACATTAGCTTGAAAATAAATGCCGTATTTTATCGATTAAACGCCCCTTGATTAAGCGCCTGCTTTTTTCCCTTTTTCTTAACATTAGGTTTCTTTGTCTTTATATAGTAAATGAAATCATCTAGTACGGCACTTGTTGTTCTTCTCGTGCCTTTCTCTGTTCCTTTTGGAACGGGCCCTCTTCGAATATGTGGATCCCTTTGATGGGCGATTTGCAAATTAAGTGCGTATTCGAGGAAATACGGTACGTAGCAAACTGGTTTTTTATTAGCATTTGTAAAAGTTATAATTTGCTTGTCCTTTTTTGTGCTGTGGAACTGGATTCCCCACTGCAGTACCTTTGTGAACAAGTTTAAGTCATTAAACCCGTCTTAAGCATTGGGTTCTGGGAATCATCACAGATGACAGAGCTTAGTAAGACTTTTCTGCACCTTTCACACCAAATGACATTTTAGCAATAGAAACGAAGAAAATTAACACAGCCATCATTTGTCTGGATTTGTATGGTACAGCATGTGCATTCAGCATCAGGTAGGCGTATAAGTGGCGACTGAATTCATTGCTCAGCTACCACATGCACTTCTTGTTACGGTACAATATGCTTCGACTAAATAGAAGTCACCCTTGTCCTTCAAATTTAACTGAATCTATGCAGCTGAAATTTTAAGGGTTCGTCAAGATCTTGCCCCAATGAAATGATTATCCAGCAAATAAAGCACCTTAGCATTTAATTTTCATGTATGTTCAAACTATAAACCTGTTCTCGCTGCTGCTGCTGTTGCTGAGAAATGACAGTGATTTAGAGAAAATGATTGTGCACCATACGGGAGTAATAGTGCTACACATGGCGAAAGCCAGTTTTGGGTGAGGCTGACAAGGTCTCGAGAAGTAGTGGCTTGGTTTAATGTGCAGATATACATGCTCGGCGATACAACATATCTTCAGTTATATTATATATATTTGGTTTGAATGAACTATGTTGGATAAGCCACATATCATGTTTATCTTAGTTTTTATATTTAATGTAAAACAACAGTTATATGACAGAAACCATTTTAGCTTTTTTTAGTTTTTTAATCTACCAGCAAATTCATCTAAGACTTTAAATGAATCTTTGTTATTTTACTAGTATACGATTTGTGCTCATTACACAGTCGGTGTCATACGATCTCGTACCCTAACAACATTGGATAATATGTAATACGAGGTAACATTTAGGAAAATTAGTGACCTCTGGAGATTGTAATGCATTACGAGATTACGTGCTAGACCAGTATTCGTTCGGAGAATCAAGCAAATACATTGTGATTTTAACGGCACATATGCCGCAATCGAAGTGTTAATGTCCGATAGAATCCTAATTCTAACAAATGTGATTAGGAAACGTAACAGCTCAAGCTGTTAAAATAAATCGCATAAAAACAAATTACTTCCTTGTGGTTTTACTATTTAACTGGACTTTCTGTGCACGATAGAGAAAACTTAACAATCTTAAGTACCGACCGAATATTCGTCAATAAATCATGTCAAATGCCAAGGATCAGTCGGGTATAAAAAATCCTGCTCGAGGGTCAAATGTGTATCACGTACACCCTGCGCGCCTCTGAAAAATCGTATCTACCTCTTGAAACCATGAACATAGAAAGGCTCCTGCCACTTAACGTCCCAAGTTTGGATGTGTGTACATTTTGGAAATGTAAATGGAGAAAAATTCTGGTTGCCATCTCCCTACATACTCTGACTATATACTTTGTATATATATAAATATATATACACGGGTGTGTGTGTGTGTGTTTGTGTGTGTGTGTGTGTGTGTGTGTTTGTGTGTGTGTGTGTGTGTGTGTGTGTGTGTGTGTAGGAAGATGTCTGAGCCCAGTTACTTTGAAAAATGAGGTTAAAACAAACAAACAAAAAAGATACATATATATATATATATATATAGTTATATAGTTCGAACCGCAGGCACGTATTTCAATGTCCTACAACTAATCAGTGCAGTTTGGAACCCTGAATGTTTCCATTCCATACAAAGATCTGCATAACTGTCATTAGGGAAATAATGTGGGCCATTGGTTAGCATGCGTACACCCAGGGATTTCATTATGGGCCAGTGTATGAACCACTACCTGAGCAGTGAGCGTCGAATGGTCAGTTAGATTGCCATCTCTGTATATACTCTACCTATACACAGTGTGTATATATATACAAGTATGTACGTAAGTATCTTTAAATGTGTAGTTGACTACTGAAAACAAAAATGAGCCCGTACACCCATGTCACCAATGAAGTAACAAAGTCGCAGTGAAGGAAAAACACCTTAAATGATGCCTGTCAAAAAAGCTTGTTACCGCATCGTGTTAAAAACTTAGAAATCCTTCCCTCCACCGAAAAAAAAGTGTACTCACCAGAAAAAGACTAATTCTTGTCACACGATGCCCAATGCAATTGGCAAGAAGAAACAGCAATCATAATTCTAATTTCTCCAAAACATCTTTAGTCATCCCTGGGGAATTTTCCTTATCATTCAAATGGGGTAAATTTTCCATTTCACATTTTTAAATTCAAGCTAGTTTACAAAAAAGCAAGTTTTAATAATTCCAATTATTTTACAAATACACATATTATGTGTTCGTGTGTAGAAACAAATTACCTTCAAGCACATCACTGCATGCCGCCTTACAAAAACAAAGACTGAGTTCACTGTAAATACAGTTGAGGTGTCTCCAATCAGATAGTTTTTGAGAGAACATTATTTTAAACTTAGAGCCTGATCGGGTTTTTAGAATCCCCAATATTGCCCAGGCCAGTCCTTCGATCATTTAAGTTTGCAAGAAAAAGCAACCATAATATGTCTAGCTCCATGAACACTTCTGGCTAGGTTCTTTCAAAAAATGTCGATAGGTCATGCACATAAGTTGAAAATATAAACAAGAAGTTAGATTATCAATGTCGCAGTCGTATTCTGCCCACAAGAATCATCACAGGATTCAAATAAACATCTCCATCGTGACCTGTCACAAATGATAACAGAACAAAATACCAAGCGACCAAGCAAACTCAACATGGCTACAGCTCTAAAGTAATTCCAGATGTCATAGCAGCCGGACTGGCTTTTCGAGAACCATCAAAACTTGACAATTTCAAAAATCTGCATTGCGTTTCAAGTTGTGGTAAGTTTCAAAAGTGTCATGAAAAATTATCACCCCCTTTATCCTCGAATTTTCATTGACCTCAATAATACTTAACTCGACGTAAAAGATTTATGAAATCAACATAAATTCCGGGGCTACCGTTAACATAAATCAATAGCAACAAAGTCGGAAAGAGCTATAAAGTGATGCGTGAGGCAAGATAAAACATATGGGAATGAACGCCTTTAAACCGCCATAAGTGAAAAAAATGGAAGGCAATTTTGAAGAGAAAAGGGAGAGCCAAAGAAACTAGCAAAAGAGAATATGATAGGAAGGGGTGTAAGAATAGGGAAAGCTCAAAAAAAGAAAGAAAAGGTAAATGAAAGAGAGACGAAAATAACAGGGAAAACTGAGAGCTTGGGTGAAAGTGATAAAAACAGGAGAGAACAGGAATGGGGTAGGAACGGAGCAAGGTAAAGTAAGAGAGACAGCATAATCATGAAGGTAAGGTGAGCAAGAAGAAGACCGGTGCATAACAAAAAAAAAGGAAAAGAGGTGGAGAGGAGGAGGAAAGGCCAAATAGGCTGTAAAGAAACGTGTGAAGACATGCCTTCTTTTTAGTAACAACGGTTTACTATTTCAATCCCCTTTCTCCCCTCAAAAAAAAGGTTATAGGAACTTACCTCCCCCACATAATGGATTTTATCCAATTCACTAACACTTTGTTTATTACATCCATCCTCTTGCTGCTGCAGATGCTGTTGTTGTTGTTGTGCTTTCCTAGTTACCTCAATGACTGCATCAGAACTGTTTGTTGAGGACACTGCACTTTCACACTCTTCCGTTTTTTGTTCCTCTTTAATTTTCTGTGTAGCTGGGGCTAAAGGTCGAGATATTATGGGCGTAGCAAATGGGTGGCGTTGTCTCCCAAACAGTGGGTGTCCAGAAGGTGCTGGAGATGGGCTAATATTATTGCTTGCAGCACTTAAATGGCCATACGATCCTGATGCACGAGAAGCTGCAGAAGAACCCCTTGATGCTGTGATATATGCCACAAGCGAATTAGGTGAAGTTCGAATGATTGCATTTAAATCAATAAGTTCTGCTGAAAGTGGTGAAATTGATAGACCACGCTTTCTTCCTCTCGCGGAATGCCTTGGGCTTGAAAACGAACTACTGTTCCTACTGCCAAAATCAAGCACTGTAGACCTTAAGGATGTCGCAGTACTTGGAGGGCGACTCGAATCTATGTATCCCCCTTTGCGGCTAAGGTTTGCAATGTATTCTGACGGAACCATTTGAGGTATTGGTCGAATGGGGAACTCTTGTTTGGGTTTGAGTCCGTCATCTGAAAGGTGTTTGCGTTGCGGATCCATGCCCTTCAAGTACAAACTACTATTTTTTGGATCTTGAAATCCGGAAGTCGAACTGTGACACCTGTCATCACTCATTGGATCTTGTCTTGAGATGGAGCCCATACGTGACAGCCATGGTATGGTTGAAACATCTGAGAGTGCAGGCGAGTTACCAATTTGGCTGTTGGGATAACCAACTGGTGCTCCTTGCTGCATGTCGTGCATAAACTGCGACGTAGGACGGGAAAATGGGTTCTGTGGTATACAACTAATATCGCCATTCGGCCCTGATTTAACAGTTAATGGATCGACTGGTTGCTGAAAGGGCTCACCTTCCATATTTCCTCCTTCAAACCTGTGCCGTGGCAATGCACAGTATTTCCGAGGTCTTACTTGCCCCCCAGTGTAACTCATCATGTCGCGTAAATCGGATTTCATGAGGGCAGTGAACGACCTTCAAAGAGTTAGAATTAACAAAAATTGGTTCCTGCTTATTTTTTTTAAAAAGTCAAAGTACATCCTTTTTGTTGTTGGAGTCCTATTATCGAACGTAATAGCTGGTACTGCGTCTCTGTTTCCTTGTGTTGATGTTGTAATACAACTACTACAAAGTTTGCATGAATGGATGGAATGCTGTATCAAAAACAATGTCAGTATCCTCAATATTTACTATGCCAACCAAGTTCTACACTGACATCTTACAAACGACCGAATGTGAAATTTTCGTATTGAAACGCAAACTGTTTCTGCTCTTGATTACGAGAATACTCCCTTCGCATCTACAAATAAAGGATGATGTACATTAGCAAAGAATCTACTGCATTACAAAACACAAACGCCTTGCTCCGTCCATAAAAAATATTTTTGGGTCGTTTATGTGAATATAATAAAAAGGGGGCCAGGACTACCTGTATGTTACAAAGTACTGCGATTAACAAGTCAGTGTCATTCAAGTAGCATTCGCAAGATACAATAAAACAACAAATAATTTATTTCGGGGTGGAAACCAGCTAACACATTCCTACTTCCAGGGTTTCCCTCAAACATTTCTTTTCAATATTTGTCCGGATATTATTTGTTCTGGTTTTCAAAACAGATAAGGCTATTTCTATGCCAGAACAGTTACCTAATAAAATAATCTGTCACACAACCTTGTCCGATAATCTTAAAAAACGAAATGAAAAACAAAGAAAAAACTACGCTCAAAATACCACTGCAAGTGGATGATTGTTTCAAAACACCAAAAAAAACACCCCAAAACCCCGATTAATGGCAAAAAATAGTTGTAAGGCGGTAAGCCTTTACCTATTTCAGTGCACCTTTTTTTCCATGTTAAGTATTGTCCTTCAGCTGGTAAATATCGATTCTTTTTTAGGGAATTTACAACCGTTGGTGGATAGTTGGCACCAATAATTCCCTACACTTCTTTGAGACAAACAGTTCAAAAGGCATTGTTTGACAAAGTGCAAAAACCAAATAATTTAAACTAAATGCCTATGATGAGATTGTATGAAGTTTCACTATCAAATGTGCAAATAATTCTATATTACAAAACAGATTGTATTCACATTTTCAAAATAGTTTTAAATTAAGAATAATATCTGCATTTTACATTGAGCATCATTAAACCAAACAGTGACATCTCCGTGTGTCGACCCCTGTTTCAGTAAAGTTAGCAACTAAATTAAGACCTCTTGTCACACTCACACGTTTCAAATGGCAACGGCGTCAGAAAAACTTCCTGGCCCGCCCACAGAGAGCACTGTTTGTTGCCTAACAGGAAACTGACGACTGGAAATGGAAGAGAAGATTGGTTTTTTTGTTCAAGTACCAATTGTAATTTTAGTCTGACCGGATTAAAATCCAGTCTGACTAAAAAGGGTAACGTTTTCTTTTCAAATTTTCTTTAATTTAACGTGTTTCTCTTTTCGTAAAATTTCCCCCGAAGAATTTACTTATCCTATTAAAAAATCAGTTGGGTATTTTGCATTAAATCGTGCCTATTTTTACTTGTGGAATTGTACGTTTATATACCCATGTTTAAAATGCTTTCCATCCATTCAGCAACAAAATTAGGCAGTTCCCTGGCGTACGTCTGGTTTCTGATCCATGATACAAATCGTGTTTTCAGTCTGTCATTATTATCCTATTAGCTGTCTTAAGGCATTTCAAAGACTGTTTTTGTAAAATACAAATGACGCAGTGTTTGCCAAGGCATCGAAATACCCTACAAATCCCATCTCCCATCTAAATGTTACTGCTATTGTTATCTTCTTCTTCGCTTCAAAATTCCTTTAAAAAATTTCGGATTTTGTTAATATCTCTTGTTCGTCAAATGAATCTATTTAAAGCCGCAGGCCGGTTTCTAAATAGTGTAGAGGTATGGGGGATAGGTGTGCAGGGGATATGCCATGATGAGCCTTCAAAGGGCTGCACCACAGTGTTTGTACCATTTTGGCTCACCAATGGCCTTGACAGGCGTTTCAGCTTCTTGATGGTGTTCAGAGGCGGAGCCTAGTTGTCACTTTCCCAGCTTGTAATTGATCTGAAATGCGATTGAAATTCACAAGCGTTTGAACTAAAATATGATGCAAGATATCTCAAAAATAGAATTTATCTGTTATGCAGACATCAGCGAATATTAAGACAAAATGTCATGGGTTTTGGGGGAAATATTCGTCTCAAATACTTAACTAACCGGAATTTAACTATCGCACTGACAAAACCTGTTGACCTTCCTGAAAAGCTGGGCAGACAAAAACAAACAAGGTTTTGAAATACGAGCAGGTGAAAAAAGTAACCCTCTGGGCATTAATTTTGAGAATATATTTCATTAAAAGTGGTGAAACAAGTATTTCTTTCTATCGTTCCTCATGACTTCCTCGTATCGAAATCAATGTTACAATCGGTTTTTTTCCATGTGTACGGATTCCTACGTTTTATAATTCAATTGCTCAGATGTAAACCGTTTCAAAGACCCTTTTCATCATCCACCTGTCAGTTTTCTATCCATCTCATTAACCCTCGTCCTCGAGTGGCTTTTGACCTTGATGTGTGGTAACTCACTTGTACAAAAAAAAGTGGTGCCATGTAATCCATTACTTTCGTCGCAAAGGTCCTGTAATACAATGCATTCCTCTGTAACAGAGACACGCTGCCTGTTGTTGCTTCGAGTCTTGACAAATATTTGCACGAAAAATGGCTTAAGTGTAAAGATTGGTAGGGAAGTCGTCAGACGCAAGTGTCAGGAAATTCCTCAAAAATTCCCCGCAATAATCATTTTGATTTAAGATTTTCGCACCAAGTGAGAAGTTCAACTAGAAAGGGCGACGGGCCAAAAATTAAGAGAAATGCTCAAAGGCTTTATTCATGGTAACTGTGAGGCAAATTATGGGTATTGGGTGCCGAAGTGAGTGTTGCAAGCAAAACTGTCTGTTCAAAAAATGCATTGGACGAGGAAGAAAAGACGAGCCTGCCTTAATGCCTAAATAGAAACACGTGGTACCGCCAAGTATGTTCTACATTTCGAGTGCTTCATTTTGACATCCAATTGGCATGTGAAAAATTCATGCAAATAAAATGCTGATTGGGTATGAAATTTGCCGCCGGCATATTCTGCTAACTTGCTGACATTTTGACGGAACAAAACTTTCCCTTTCAGGTGCGAACAAGCAGCTGTGGTGACGAAATGTTGAAAAATTGTATGTACTGTCAACGACCAATGAAAAAGGGCGGAGATGTTTCCTTGACATTGTGTTTTACTACGCATCACACGAATAAAAAGGGTTTTACGTTTTCTGAAAGAAAATCACAGAAACATTTTTTATTAAAAGTGGGTCAACTTTTTTTCAAAATTCAGGACCAGGCTTTTCTTCCTTCAAATATCAAATATCGGATTGAAAAACCGTATTGAAATCTTGAATGTTGTCTGTGAAGAAATCGTCTGGCTGTTACTAAAATTCAATTTAGTGTCATTTCTTGACATTCTATACTCATGAACATAGTGATATGATAATTCAAAATTTCCTTCGAAGGTTGGGTTTTAAAAATTTACAGAGCCTATTTTGTCGATTGAAATACGTTTGGCAAATATTCAATACAACTTTGCAGTATGTGTACGTGGCTAGATAAAAAAAAGAGACAAGATAGATGATGATGATGATAATTGGTCACGAACACAATATATCTGCACACATTTTCGGTGTTACACGAGTCAAAAAACTGTCTTGAAATGCTTCCAAGAAAGAAATCAAGAAGTAATATATGGGCGGAGATTTTTTGTTTGTGATTCTCTCTGCACAAGGCGAAAAATTCAAAAAATTATGTAGCAAGTTATTTTTGGAGACAATAAACTGATAAAACAAAGGGTAAAAAAACAGGAGCAAGGAAGTTTGATCTGTAGGATGACTGACCTGTCAGCAATCTTTGCTCGAAAAAAAAATTGTGGGCTTAGATTGAAACCGTAAGGAATAACTACAGTATGTAGATTATGTACGTGTATTTTTAGTGGTAAAAAAGTTAAACTGGATGGAACAAGAACTTAACAACTGTGTATGAAGTTATTCAGATCATAAGTCGGGGAAGAAAAATCATTTACTACACGAATCAAGGTAAATTCTAAAAAGACAAGTGGGCATAATCAGTATCCTGTAGGCCTCTACTTCTACACAACATTAAATTTTCAAAATGATATATATAACTTTTTGTTTTACTTTAATTAATCCATTAACAATTATGTTTTGACTGCTTTCTTTAATTTGTTTTCTATTACTACTACTACTACTACTACTACTACTACTACTACTACTACTACTATTACTACTATTACTGCTACTGCTGCTGCTACTACTACTACTACGATAATAATAATAATCATTATAATTGTAAATATTATCATAATCATCGTCATCATCGTCGTCATCGTCGTCGTCATGACACGATTAAACACCATCAAGTTATGAATTGGTGAGAAATTATTCAGCAGCCACCAACGGGATGGGCAAATAAATTGTAGCCACAAGAGTGAGAAAATATAGACAATCGAAACATGAAAACAACAGTTAAACTTGCATTTCCACTATTATCATTGATATTATTATTCATTATAATAACAATTATCATAATTTTACACGGATTTAGGCACTAGCTGATGGAATTNCTACTGCTGCTGCTGCTACTACTACTACTACGATAATAATAATAATTATTATAATTGTAAATATTATCATAATCATCGTCATCATCGTCGTCATCGTCGTCGTCATGACACGATTAAACACCATCAAGTTATGAATTGGTGAGAAATTATTCAGCAGCCACCAACGGGATGGCCAAATAAATTGTAGCCACAAGAGTGAGAAAATATAGACAATCGAAACATGAAAACAACAGTTAAACTTGCATTTCCACTATTATCATTGATATTATTATTCATTATAATAACAATTATCATCATAATTTTACACGGATTTAGGCACTAGCTGATGGAATTACCATTCTCTATAAAACTGATTGGTGAGTCATAACAAATGACTAAAGGTAACTAGAATTTCCTCCTTATGTTTGTAGCTTTTTTCCTTAATATCATGGAAGCCCCCAGAAATTATGTCATTTGTACGAAACTAACTTTTAGTTCTATTTCCAGATTGACTGCTATGACTGTCATAGCAAATTTTAGTCAAAGCAAAGGTATTTTTATTTCCAGTTAATTCCAAAAACACTGTGACACTGTACAAATGTAAAGTTCTCACCAAAAGAACAGAAGTTGATCCAGTTTCTGTTCTCACATTTTCCTATTCCGATATTCCCCCAGTTATGATACGCTGATAGCTGATCTCATATTTGAATCCGTCATAAACAATTCACTTCGTTTAATTTGAACGACTGATATGTCAAAGCATGCTGTCAATTTTGTGTTTGTTCAGTACTGTCAACGGCACTGCCCTGTTCCGCTGGTCATGCTAGGACAGGCATCAATTACATTACAACTTACAAAGAAAACAATAGATGAGGATCCTTGCCTCTGATGTCTTTCATTGGTGGACCTCACAGGAATGACGTAACGTGCTATGAAAATTCAGCAGTTCATAGCACAGGATTAACTCTACTTTTGCAGTCAGCTAGAGTACATACCTTGAGTAATATAGGTTCAAAAGGTTTAAACATGGATCAAGTTGCATCTGGTAGTGTTGTCTTGGGTAAACCAAAATTTTTTTATCTGTTGGAAAGTCAAGGAAAGCTGAGTCGTGACCAACGTCCTCGCTTCAAACAAGACGGACGTCCATGTTCCTCGTGTTACTATTAAGAACTACTATTACTATCCTAGTGAAGCCGTTTGCCAGAATATTTCATGGACTTGTGGAAATGAGGAGAAAAACACGTATTTTTGTTGGCCATGTTTTGTGATGGGAGATCATATAACGGCGAGAATAAAATATTTTATTTTCGATGACAAAATTATTTTTTGAAGGCTGGCCTTGCTATGACATTTCAGGAAGTAATAACAATGGTGGCTACACAGTGAGGGTGGGTACACAGTGAGGCTGACTGCCACTTATGGTTAAAGGCCCAGCGATAAAATGCCGTGAATATGAAACTACAGTCGCCAAAATTAAACCGCTTTTGAATCAACACAGGGGTCGAATGTAGATGTTCAAAGTCACTGCCTAGTAGGAAGAATATAAGAATAGTGCAAGGCTGAAACTTTTATATTTCTTATTCGAGTTTTTTTTCAAAACAGTAAAGTGTGACTTTCATGCTGTATTCACTGTATTTCAATTGCGATTTTCAGATAACAGTTCTGTTCTTGTTTTGTTTTTATGATGATGTAACACATGAATTTTTCCCTCAGTTTTCATGCAGTTTACACTTTGTGTTGTGTAAGAATAAATGTTTGAGCAAACTTTAGGGGAAAATAAAAACCTGAGAATATAGAGGATCCACAAGAGAATTAAATATTCTTACAAGAAGTGTGAATATATTTGTTGTAATATATAAGATCATTTTGAGTGAATCTAAACTCTAGGAGTGCTTGTCTTGTATTCCTTTAACAATTCAGGAGGGTTTAGTTTTTTTCTTTACAAAATAGGTCAAAGTTTTGTAGTTCTACTTTTTCACCCCTACGAAAAAAGGGGTGGCCGTAGATGCCAACCCAGGTCCCATAAATGTAAGAGCAAGAGAAATTGCCCACCGCCCCTACAACATACAATATCTGTATGCAGCTGAAATTAAAAATTACGACCTAATTATATTTTTGGCCTTATGTCTCTCCGTACTTGTTAAAATTAGCCTGGACAGAACTTGCTGTATTGACCTCAGCTGTGAAACCCTGTGGCGTCTGGGCCCTGCCTGAGAATTACGAAGTTAACAAATAGCACAAAAAATTAAAGCCAACGGTAGGAATTACATTAAATATAACCACTTGGTGAGAAATTATGTTTGGAATAAATAAAAGGGACTATTGTTAAGGTAAAAGGACTATTATTATTATTATTATTATTATTATTATTATTATTATTATTATTACTGTTGTTGTAACTGCTGCTGTTAACTGTTCACTCGGCATTAATGTCGACTACCTGTTAATTGCTTGATTGCAGGCCAGGCCCCTTGGCTTTAGGTATCTAGTGGTTTTCTTAGTATCTTTGCACTTCCTAATATATAAGCTTTTGTAAAAGTCCTGCGCTGCATTCTATTTAAGTTTCTTTTAGCTTGTTCCCTAAAAATCTTTCCAATCGTACCCGTAACACATTTGATTATATATTGATAGTATCGACTTCTCTTGCATTCCATAGCCGTTTCATCTCTCTCTTGAAGTCTTAATATACCTCAATTTTTTCCTTTTCTTTTCTTTCAATCCTTGTATCAAAGGGGGAAGGGTATGTCAATCAGCAAACACGATCGATCCTTTTTGTTTTGAAAAACTACGTCTGATCTGTTAAGCTCCATTCGATGTTCTATCTCTATGGGCAAATCCCACAGTAACCCAAGTCTTCTGTTACAATCATACCTTTTATTTTATGGCTCTTCCAGCAATCTCCATGGTCTTATCCTAGTTTTTGACATAACTTCCAATGAACAATTTAAACTACCTTGTCATGTTTCCAGCCTTAATATTGTACTTGTGCTACCTGTTGACACTCGAATACAATGTGCGAAATAGTTTCATCCTCTTTTCCACATAGTCTACATTCCTTTGATACATTATCTTTATAAATGATGTTCTTTACAGAATTTGTTCCCACTGCTTGCTCTTGCGCAGCAAATCTAGTGCTCTCTGTTTCTTTCTTTAGTCCTGCATGTTTTGACCAATTCCAATTCCTATCCTTATTCATTAAATCTTTTGTTGTAGTAGCTGTTTTTCCATGCAGCGGTTTATCTATCCAACCATTCTTAAGCTGTTCTTTATTCTGTTGTTTCCATACTTCAGGGTCTATAATTTCATTTGATCTCAATATTTCTTCCTTTTCAACTAATCTCATTATTTCCTGGTCATTGCTCATCACATGCCAACCAAGACTGTTCTAACTTCGTGCAGTCTCTTTAGCTCCAACCAAATCTCTCCCTCCCTGCCTCGTTAAGTACAGTCTATTCGCATTGCTTCTAAGGTGGAATACTTGATACATGGTCAGTTTCGTTCTTGCTTTTCTATCAAGTTTTGATATTTTTCATTGTTCAATTTCTCAAACCGGTACCATACCTCAGCGATGACATAGCCCAAGTATTTATATCCTTCTTCACAAACACTTATAATGGACTCACCCTTTGACAGTTGTACACAATCACTGTTCACAACTTTTCCTCTTTTCATTACAAACACCCCAAACTTCTGAACTCCAAACATCATAACTACGTCCTCACTTAAAAGACTCCCTATTTTTACTGGCGACTCAATCTCATTTTCATCCTTTGGAAAAAACTTCAAATCGATCAATGAAAAGGAGGCGAATAAATTTCGCTTTTCCCTTTCAAGCTGACATTCAGCCTAACATTTCCTCGGTACCATCGACATCGGTAAAATCCAAATCACAAAGAATAGCGAAGGCAACCAGTCATCCTGGAGGATTCCTCTCTGTATGCTTACTTCTCCCAATTCTTCTTTTCCTGCTGTTAATATTGTTTTCCAACAAGGCATGCTTCCGAGTACTTACTCTTTGAGGTTTTCTGCAACCCCAATCAAATTAAGACATTCTATTATCCACGAATGTGGTACCATATAGTAAGCTTTAGGTTAGTCAATTTATGCTATTGAGAAAAATAAATAAGGACACCTTCCACCTTCTTGCCCCATGTTGATTAAACCTGCACTACTTTGCAACATTTTTTATTTTGTAATATTTTTTCTTTGTACCTCTCCTCTGTAGGTTTTTTCACTTCCTTAGTGGTCCAGTCTAAGATCCTAACATCATATTGTACTGAGACACCTTACGAGATTTGATAGCGTCTTTGCTTTTTTTACTGTTACGTTTCGAAGAAGCAAATTAACTCCGTCGTTTACTTGCTTTCTATTCCAATCTATCGCTTATTTGCTTTTTCCTCGATACCCTACCCCTCTTTGCCTTTGTATTTTTAGGATGTTTCTTCCTGCCTCCTTATTAATATTAGTTAGTTGTGTAGTTAGTGTGTACGTCAGTCAGTCTCTCTCTTTCCCTTTGTCTCTGTTTGCCTCTGTATCTCTACCTCTCTTTCTCTCTTTTTTTCCCTTTTTTTCTTTCTCTCTCTCTGTCTCTCTCTCTGTCTCTCTCTCTCTCTCTCTCTCTCTCTCTCTCTCTCTCTCTCTCTCTCTCTCTCTCTCTCTCTTTCTCTCTCTCTCTCTCTCTCTTTCTTTCTTTCTCTTTTTTTTTTTTCTCTTTTTTTCTCTCTCTCTTTTCATCTCTCTTTTCTTTTCTTCTCTTTTTTTTTTTTTATATTTCTTTTTTTC
>RDPX01000027.1:4272148-4292745 GCA_003991215.1 Morbakka virulenta
TTTCTTTTTTTTTTTTTTTTTCTTTCTGTGTTTCTTTCTTTTTTTCTCTGTTTCTCTCTCTCTCTCTCTCTCTCTCTCTCTCTCTCTCTCTCTCTCTCTCTCTCTCTCTCTCTCTCTCTCTCTCTCTCTCTCTCTCTCTCTCTCTCTCTCTCTCTCTCTCTCTCTCTCTCTCTCTCTCTCTCTCTCTCTCTCTCTCTCTCTCTCCCTCCTTAATGTATTTCCATCCAATATTTGCAAACCTTTTTACAGTGCTCTTTGTCCCTTACTTGGTGATACTTGGCTATGCATTTCACGCAAAATACCTTACAATAGATATGACAGTTGTATCTGGTTCTCTCTTGTTCCTAGTGTATAGCTTTGAAGTATTAACGTTCTATGATTTATTACTCTGTATTTTGCACTGCACCTGAACCAGACGAATGCGCAACAGTTGGTAGTAAGATGGGAAAATAATACCACAGATCCTCGCAGGAGGGGCCCAGTTGGCAACACTACAATTCAGGAAGACCCTACCTGCCAGTACGATTATCGCAAACAAACACACAAAACAGCAAAAACCAAGGTATTAACTGTCATGGCTGCCAGCGTGAGGTACTTTATGTTTCAAAGGCCACGCAAAACATTTCACAACACCCAGCTACAGTACAACCTAACTACTGCTGTTCAAGAGCAGTGGTCTGTTGAATGATAATCCTTTAAGGTAAATGCTATATTGGTTAAGGCCAAACACCTTGTTCCACGAATCTGGGGTGTAAAACTGCAATGCTTTAATGTGCTCAACATGGAGGTCACATTCGTCAGCCAGATAATATTTATATTGATATATCAATATTAATAGCTAACAATAATAATAACATTAATAGCAACAACCATAATAATAATATTATTATTATTTTGCTTCTACATTGTACATTATTGTATTAGATGTGTTCCAGTGTATGCCTTGCAACCAAGCTACAAGAAGTGAATCAAGGCTTAAAGGTCAGGTGTATCTTCTTCAGATACTCAATATTCTTCCTGTTACTTATAACGTTTTTTGCACAGGTCCTGGCTAATCGATTCTGTGCATTTATCTAATTCCTTCGATACTGCTCCCGATGGGCTTTACAAAAACTCAAACGGACAACTTCGATTCGTCACAAAGAAGAGCACGCACAATGCAACTGAAAATTGTTCTTGATAACTTACCCAAAATTAATGATATCACTCTTGAATATTGGTTCGTAAGTGTTTGGATGGTTTGACGTGGAAATTTGAACAATTACTACTTCCAGTAAATCATCTGCTACAATTACGAACCAGCGTGCTTGGCTTATTGTTCTAAAACTTGACCTAAAATTGTCAATTTTACCACCAGTGTGTGTTTTATCTCTCCCACCTCCCCCGCTGTTGAGACCAAGGAATTTGATTTCTTGTCCAGTTTTCAAAGGATAGGAAAGAAGTTAAACTTGGTAAACACCAAACCTTACCACAGCTTTTCTTCTGAGCATTTTCTTATTAAGTGATTTGTTAAATTAACTTTTTCCCTTGGTATACAGACTTTCAGTTTTTGTGAGTTTTACTGTTGACTTTCTATACTTTTGGATTTTTTGCACTTTTTTGTACAGTACTTCCATTAATAGCAGTGGCATGAATTACAGGAACTGGAGTAGCATATCCAAATTAATGAATTTTAAATGAATAAAGAAAAATGCGGACCAGAAACAACAGGTGTGAAAGTCACTTTTTTCATAACGCACATCGTTGCTACTTCTCTTTTGAAGTCGCCATAGTCTAAAAGTTCGAAGTCTCCATTTTCCCCGCTCTTTCTACTTCACTCGAGAATCCCAAGGTTATACTACACCAATGATCTGCCAGTCTTTCACATCATCATTTACCACTACGATCTCTGGTCGTTTTACTTTTAATCTCATGATCGCAATGGATTTAGAAATCCAACAACACCTTGATATTTTACTTGATATACACCCTTTCTTGCAACTTCCCCTGGCTTATGCTCGTACCATTTGTTTGCCATTTTTAAGTCAAACTCTTTACACATCTCCCAGTGTATATTCCTTGTAATGTTATCATGCCTTCTACTGTATTCTTGCATTCCCAGCATCTTTCATTTACTTACGATATGTCTGACACTCTCTCGTTTCTCTCCATATAACCCTCCACAGAGATCAATCCAAGTTATTATCAATGTTTCACACATAACTATTATTATTATTACTATTACTATTATTCACTGTTCATTCGGCTTTGATGTTGACTGGTGATTAACGTCTGGATACCAGGCAGTCATTAAGCTTTAGGTACCCAGTACTTTCCTTAGAATCTCTGCAATCCCTAATAAACAAGTTGTTTGTAAAATTTATGTGCTGCATTCTTTTTCAGTTTCTTTCAGCCCGTCTTAAAAGTTCTTTCCAATCGTACCCATAACACATCTGACTATTGATAGTATCTTGAATTCCCTCACATTACATAGCCGCTTAATCTCTCTCATCAAGTCTTGATGCACCTCAAATTTTTCCTTTTTTTTCTGTCAATACTGGTCTTGAAAAAACAGGGCCTATCAATCAACAAACAAAAACAAACTCCTTCACAGGCACACCTAAGACCAGATAGTCCACTACCACGACTGTTAATCTTTCGAGCATTTTCATTTTAATATTAATATTTGACCATCCTTGACTCTAAAAGTTGTGTAGCTCTTTGGGTATGTATGTTACAAACCAGCGCTATTCCATGTTTTCTCTCCTCACCATTACTATTCATTGTACTTATTTTACAAGCCCCAAACCACGGTTAGGTTTGGCGGGGGTAACCCCAGGTGGCACTGAAATCTTAGGTCTTTCTTGTGACAGGAAAAACGTTCAACTCACAAGATATAACCATCGCCATCGTCATTTGTTGCCTTTACTTTTTTTTTCTACTGTCGCAAATAAGACGGTTTAATCCGGATGTTCTCTCTTATTAGTTTCCACAATATAATAGTCCTGTAGCCAAACAATTATTCTCTACTCACATTGCTAGTTTAGCAATATCATTAAAAATCAATAATGCTATAAGGAAAAATTACTTCTTACAATCATGCCTGCCAATGTGAACTATTAGTTTCTGTGAATTTGAACAGATCTGATAGCTGAAAAAATTAAGGTTACTGAGATAACTTATCATTATCGAGTGGTTCAACCCCCATAACCGAGAAAATAAATGTAACCAGATTTGTTTATGCGGCAGGTTTTCACCCTGATGTCCTATGGCTTAAATGGCACATTAAATGGTCTAGACTGTAAGTAACAAAAATTAATTGTTTTATATGTTACATTAGCACGTATTTTTGAGAGGGCGAGTGAAGTTTCAAGACTTTCTTTTGACTGAGTATTTTCTATGCACGCAAATTCTTGGGGCTCTTTCGCCTTCTTACTAATTTTGTTCTTCAAGAGCCTGTTGCAAAGCATGCGAGGTGATACGATGAAGTCAAAATTGTAAACTGCCTTGAATGCTGAAAAAACGAGCCAATCTAATACATATATAACAATCCTGTCATTCATTTTCTTACGAACATGTGATTCTCCATTTTTATTTTCAAAATCTTGCGCCAGCCGAATGGTGGTGTTCATTTCAGAAGAAGAAAGCCGCCATGGCTAATTTACGTGGCTAATGTCAAGTCACCAGCTCCTTCCTGGTACACATGGGAGGCATTTGCTGCTTTTCAAGCAGAGCAGTTTATAATTCAAAGTACAATTTTCTAGTCCATTAAAATGACATACATCTGAATGGTTTGTGAAAAGGACACCTTGAAGGTAAGTAGGGCACGGGCAGGATATTTTAACCAGATTAACTCCGAATAAGGCGAGTAATGCCAAATCACAGAGTCAAAACAGTAGGGCAAAGAAGACAATACAAAAATTATGTCTGCTTTGTATTATGTTTGTTTTATATTTTTCTCACTTCTCATGAGGAAACAAAGTGAATATTTGAGTTGCAGTTTTATATGGGGTTCGTTTCTCTCACTGGTATCCATGCGTGTGATCGTTTGAAGGGGGTGCACTAACGTACAGGAAAATATATTTGGAAACCCATTACTGGCTGTACGGGCGAGAAAAATGTTCCAGACCTCGGGCAAAAGAAGTGAAAGGCAATCTGTAACTGTTTATATCAGAAAAAAAAGATAGAAAATAGAGAAAACAAAGAACGGATACAAAATGGGTGACAGCGCAGTGTTCTTGTTTTTTCATAAATGAGACCATAATTAAACAAGCGTAAAACGTAGCTTGAAAGTAATGACACATTTGTAGTGAGTCATGAGCTCTCATAAAAAAGGTAATTTCATTACGAGAATGATTTTTTGTTTTTCATTTTTTTTCGGTTTTAACAAAGATTTCCTAAACATTAAGTTTTGACTAATAAAAAATATGCGCAACGATAGTATTAATCACATGCAACGGATCTTCGAATTCAATCACAAGAAATCCTGACAAAAATTTCGACATACTTTAATTACCACTGTGGAATTCAGCCACTGCGAATGCCCCTGTTAACGCGCTGTGAGTGCAGCCATCAATACCGAGTTGGAGACGCTGTTACCGATAGTCAAGATGTTGACATAAAAAGGGCCAGCTCAAAAAATGTTTTTAATCTTCTTGTCAGGGAGTGTTTTTTTAAACAAAAATTACGGTTCGTATGTTATTTTTTATTCGTATGTTATGTTCCAGGGTCACCGTAAATTTATAACAAAAAATAATGACAAAAGGTCGGGGGTTACGTAAGCTAAATAAGATATGTTGAGTCAAGTGAAGGGGGGGGGGCAATGAAGAGTACCCTCTGGTGTCATCAACACTAAGGGATCACGTGGCTGAGATTTGCTTGTTTGCTATAGTTAATGACTTGAGGTTGAGCAAATAACAGGAGTGCATCTAATCTGCAAATAGTTTTCATTTATCAAATGCAATTAAAAATCAGACCGTTCGAGTTAGCTCAGTACCAATAATTCTTAATTCATCCGGTCTGAAAGAAGACTTGTATTTCCGCTTCCCTAAAAATGAACCCCTCTGAAATGGCAAATTATCTACTTATAACTGTTCTGCACTTTCTACACAATGAACATGTTATGGTTTTATTTACGAAATAAAAACCTTTCAACGGATAACACTGAACGTAGCAATTGCTTAAGCACTCTTTGACAAAGTTCACTTCACTTCATTCCTACTTGCCGGCCATTCACGACCTCAAAGATAAAGCATTGTGCAAAAAAAATATTGGTTGTAACTAAAAATCAAGGCCAAGTCAATATTTACCGAGTTATTCTCCAATTCCCATGAACTGATCCATCCAATCTATTGTGTATTTACTCAAAATTGATGCTGAACTCTCAATCCAAAATAGGAGATACTGTTGTAATTTGACACTAAGTACTCGTTTAAACTGAGTCAACTTTCCCAAAGCTCTTCACTTTGAATGTTTGGGAAATTACGACAGGAAAGCAAATATATATTGTTGGTCCGCATTCGCTTGACGATGATAAAAAAAACCCATGGTAAGCTATGTGCATTGCAACTGTTTCAAATGGAAATTAAAATTCACAGTTGTTTGATACCTAAAGAAACAAGTATGTTTAACTTTGATTAGGCCTTACAGAAGAAAGAGTAACAAGCTTACTGAAACTACATCTCATTTAGAATCGTCCTCATCAATGACTGTACCATTGTATGAAGTAAATGAACCGCAAACATTAACCAACACTGTTTTGCATGCTCCCTGTTCAGTTTGCATACCCTGCTGAGAAATTGATTGCCTCAAACAATTTCCCAACAAATGTGAAAAGGGAACCCAGTGATATTGTCTCCTGCAAATTTCAATAATGTTGTCATAACAACAAGGGTTATTCTTCATCTTTCAACTATACTGACTCGCAACAAGTCCTTTGTGGAGAGCAACGCAGCAGCGATTATTTTTGACTTTGTCCTCATGACATCATCCGTATTGACAGAAGGGAATTTATTGAATGAAAAGCAACAAGCAAGACATTTGAAACGAAAGAAACGTGAAGACTGAAACCCCCTGACAAAAAAAAGCAAAGGATACTCTGGGACGGATTTTGTAAAACAAAGTTTAATTGGGTTAGATACACTTTTGAAAAGAGAACTTCTTACAGCTTGATGCCTTTCATCACATGTTTAATATCAGCTTGAAAACCTGACTTGCAGAAATTCCATGGAGGTTGAAAAGGACAAACAGCAGAGGTATACCAATGAAATAAACTTTGGAAAAACCACAATACATATATAGCACAATGACAGTGCATAGTGCTTCGAATCAAGGAAACAAAATTGCACATATTGGGACCTGTATTACTTAAGGGTAACAGCTGCGTCATCAAAAGTGACAATCTCAAGTTTTTTTCTTACTTTAGACTCCATGTTTTTCATGAGCACCAAATGCCAAAATTTGACCCACCTTAGCGATAACTGTCCAAACTAGGAAAAACTGGAAAAGTACATCGAAAGTGGGGAGTTGGAAGAAGTAAACTAAAACATAAAATATGTTAGCTACATCAAATTTGATTCGAACCAGCCTAATAAATTTAATGACCATCTTGGCATGCTCTACCATCTGAGGTTGGAGTGATTAGTTTTGAATAAATTAACTTTTCCTAGATAATTTTCGCAATTAAATTTTCTACTTGTTTGCGCCACTCCATTAATGAAAACTTGCTTATTGTAAATAAACAACCAATATCTTAGAGGAAGAACAGTAATAGCATGTTAGTGACAGGGAGTATTTGGGGGTCCTTGAAAAATTACGAAATGTCCAAAGAAAATGTACAAAGTAATTACACGACCACAAAACGAGGACAATAAGCCACTTGCATCACGTCGGTATGAACAGGCCTCTGGAAAAGTACGGGGAATTTTGGAAAGTAAGAAAAGTAAGAGATTTAGTCAACATTAAATCGGTGAACACATGTCAAAATAATATTTTAAAAAACTCTTGTTTTTTCCTAGTGAATTGATGTATATTTATATATGTATTTAGTTAGTTGTTTATTTATTTATTTTTTTATTTATTTGCTTATTTATTTATCTATTTATTTATTTAAATGGGCTTTAAAGTCTTGTAACAGGGGACAAACGCGCATGCAATTAAGTAACTCTGCTGCCTGAGGAATAGCACAGAAAGAGAAAAGTTCGTTAGTCTCGTTTCATCAAAAACAGTTAAGAAAAATATCGAAGCATACCTGTAGACATCGTCTAAGCAGTGAAAAACTATAAAGAATAAGTATGCTGCTCCATTGAATAGAGGAAGTGAGTTAATTAGTGAGTCAATGTGGAAGACATAGGGCATATTTTGAGGCTCAAAGAAGTATCTCCTGCACAGAGAACTGGGGGGTACTATTTCGAAAATTACGATACATTTCGAGGAAGACCAAGAACTACCATAGTTAATACTGCAGAGACGCTAATTAAAGCTGTAAATGAAATGGAATCTTAATTTTTGGTTGTTAATAGGTTTAACAAATATCAGGGCTTTCAAAAAAAACGTTAAAAAACTTTTCTTGGGACATGAAAAAATGATAACAATTTTTTTTGCACTAATCTGTGAGCCTCGGAAAAGTGAAGAACTGTGTATCCAACGGATGGTAGAAACACTCCCTGACAAAGATTGTGAGAGAGTGTACTCCCTGATTGATGGATTGACCCTGCTCCAAACTGGTAACCCTGTATATGTACATATGCATATAGGTTTGGGAGGAAGGAGGATGAAAGTTGTAAGGGCTAACACATCGTAAATGTCCTTAATTTAGGCATCTTCAGAAAGCATGAAAATACAGTGTGAGGATCCTTCTTAACCCATCCTTTTCAACTACTCGGCAAGCACCTCACAAAGTGATGGTGTGAAGATGTGAAGATGGAAGTGAACAGAATGATGTACTTGGATG
Source organism: Morbakka virulenta (assembly GCA_003991215.1). NCBI lineage: Eukaryota > Metazoa > Cnidaria > Cubozoa > Carybdeida > Carukiidae > Morbakka > Morbakka virulenta. The sequence continues at coordinate 4,280,079 of RDPX01000027.1, forward strand.
CTACAATTATGAAAAAATGTCAGATATCCTTTACGAGAAGATACCGCTACATGTAAAGAGAAAAATAAATAAGAAAGTAGTGATGCTAGCTACATTGATCGAGATAGCAACAGTTCCACTGACCAGCCGTTTTGAAAGAATACCAAGGCTTCCAGAATTTTAGGTCTGCAGATGAACATATGGTCACATCATACGATATCTCATGAGGAATACTAACATGAGGACAAGTTAAATATGAAATTTATTCTAAAGTGGTAACATGAATGACTGATTGAGGTGACATGTACAAGTAAAACAAAAAGATAGGAAAAAGGACTTTATTTTGCTGGTAATTATTTCTATATTTTAAGTGCTAGTACGACGTCTATCTGTCTGACGGTTTTCTTTTTTTGACGGTAACATCGTATTTACTGACGATGTTTTTTGGTTCCAGGATACAAACTAGGACTTTAATTTTGAAATATTAATTCATTTTCATGCTTGTTTAATAGTATGGGTGCACTTTTATGCTGGGATCAGTAAGGCAAGCGGATGAATAGCATATTTGATATTTCTCCTTCCATGACAGATACTTAAGGGGTCAAATCAAGCGTCACAGTAATAGTTATGGGGGATAATAAGTCACCCAGTTAATTTCTTAAACGTAGCCAGAGCCTTAAAATATAGAACTGTCATCTGTCTCATAGAAAGTAGGACCTCTTCAGCTTTGGTTAGCATTCCTTCTACTTTTGGTGCCTCGATAAAATAATCGGTGGTCAGCTCATCATCTCTCCCCTTTTATAAGAGCAACCTGTTTAGACAGTGTCTACTCTTCCTTCGTTTGCCATAGAGCTCAGTAAATGGCGCAAGTAGGTAACTCGGTGATGGCTTAGAAAATTTATTCCTATGTTTAACTTTACATTTTTTCACAACAATTGCAATCTCACAAATTGTCCATTGTATCCGGCAGACTTTTAATGATCAGCAATCACCAAAAACATCCGGACTCAAGACTGACTACCTATTCAGGAGCGTAAATTAGAAATGTGACGGTATTTATTTTTGTTTTCAAGTCATTTTTTCCAGTAATGGGACTCAGACGATGGTCTTCGGAAGGATTTTATTGTACCAGTGGAAAGTGTCTTAGCTGGGTGGCCTTCCTGACCCCTGCCAATGGTTTTTTGTTTTGTAGAATTCCAAAGTTTTCATGCCCGCTCGGGCAATTGAACCTTTTGGTTACAGTGTCATTCCACAAATAGCTTAGCCACGGTTCCTCAAGATGTGACAGAAGAGATACGAAAAAACTGTTACCATAAAAATAAAATACTATCTCCTTATCTTACAGTGTTGTCAGAGGACTTCGTTTCAGTTTCTTTTATAAAACACTTCCTCCATTCCGAGTCTCCTCATTTTCTTATGCTATGTGAGACAAGCCTTAATGCATTGGCAATAAGTGGGATCGTCATCCTTATGACTATTTTGTTTGTTTCAGCTAAACTTTACTGCTCATTCTAATACTCTTGGTACCTAATCTCGACAAGATCTTTTAGCTGTTATAGTACAAGTACTTGAATCTAAACATAAGCCTTTCATGTGCTTAGGGTTCTCTCTTTTTCAGGTCTCTTGTTACCTATTTTCCTGTATTGATGTTGACGCTTGACACATGACATGGTTGGGTCATTCTAATAGGACGCAAAGATCTGGAAAGGTTATTTATAACTTTACTTTTTCACATGACCTTTTACAGCTTGTTGATTTTTCCACATGATTTCTTATTTCAGACTTCGGATAAAGTTCGCTTTTAAATGTCTTCTTGACTTTTATCACTTACTAAGAGTTTCATCTTTAGCTCCTTTTTTATCCTTTGACTAGGCTGTTATCACTGTAGAGGATAAGGCAAAACATTCAAATTTTGTTGACAACCCAAATCATCGTAAGCCTTTAAAGTTTCATTGGACTCACTGGGATAGAATTTGTCAATTTCGTTGTGATAAACCCTGAGGTTCAGTCGTCAGCAAATCGGTTTCTGATGCCAGAGCTGAATTCACAGAATGAGTTAGGATGGTATTAAAATATTTCTACTTAGTCGTAGCCACAGAGACATATCTCATTCTCCTCCATGGTTCAACGCTCATTGTTCCTCTACCATTGTTTATTGCAATAATTTCTATGTTCAGTTTCAATAAGAAGGAACTGATGAATTCCTAGTTTCTTTCAGACGGGCTACGAAAGTCCGTAAAAGGGTAATTGGTGATGCCAAATCTCGTTATGTTGGGCGAGTTTGTAAATCTGTTTCCTCCTGAAAACCTGGAAGGTGAGAGTTTTGGAAGATTCAAAATAGTGTAATTGGGAAGTCGGTTATTCTTCTACCATTTGACATTCTTTGTTTTTTAAGTCCTCTGGGAAAAAAAGGCTGATCTTTTTACTAAATACTTTCTCCCAAATCCATCCTTTGATGCTTTTTTCGCCAGATTTTCCAACACAAAATAATAAGACTTTTGACTCGATTATTGTAAATCCAAGGATGGTTGTAAAGGTTATCTAGTGGCTTAATCAATACAGAGCTCCTGGTCTAGATTTGATTCCAGTTGTTGTCTGAGAAAAGAGTGCTTCTGAGTTATCTTATTTGCTATCCGAACTTTTCAATCATTGCCAACCAGTATCTTGTTTTCCGTCTCCTTGAAAAGTTTTCAGTGTTGCCATGGTCTTCAAGAATGCAGGTGGCTTATCTGATCCTGGAAAACATAAACCCTTATTAACAATTCACTGATGGAAGTATTGCAGAACCTATGTTTTTTGTTAATGTTCAGTACGGATTTAGAGGATCTAGCTTCACTGGTGACCTTTTGACTGTAGTCACCGAAAGCATTTATAGATTCTTCAATACGTCTAGTGAAGAACATGGCATAGCTCTGGAATTTTCCAAGACATCTAAAAAGGTTTGACACGCTGGCCTGCTTCATAAGTTATATGCTATCGAATTTATGAAAGGGTCTTTAGTATAATTCAATCTTTCCTCTTATTTTGCAAAATACGTGTCATACTAGATAGATTTGCATTCTTAAGGTCTACCTTTTCCCCTTTTTCATATCAATGACCTTCAAGAAAACCTGCTTCAGCTCCTCAACATCTATCTTGATGAGAATACCTCGTACTCTGGCATGGTCAAATTTCCCTACATTTTGGAGTCTGACCTTCAGGCTGTCAGAGAATGGGAAAGTAAGTGGCTAGATGTTTTAATGCGTAAAAAACCGCAACGGATATCGATGAATAGAAAACGGAGTATGTATCTCCCGCCAATATTCATGGGTTATCATCCTGGTTTGAACCTTGATGATGTCGGCTCTCTACTTAAGGAATGCTCATCAATAAATTTGCATTATTAGCAATTTTTCCCAAATCTTTCTAGGGGTTCTTATATTCAAGCTATTTCTACCTCTGCTTCCAGAAAGGCTGGTATTTTTTGCACCTTTCTCGAGAATATCTTACACCTTAGACCATTTTATATCTCTATGAACCAACCATCCGTCTTTGCATTAGTGCTATTGTCACAACTGAACAGGTGCTCGGTCATCTCATCTTGATTTTCTTCAACAAGTTTAGAGATTTATTTGTAACTTAATAGGCCCAGGTCTTGTTGCTACTCTTGAACTCTTCTCTTTTCGAGAAAATATGGCTTGTTATAGTCTTTTCTGTAGGCATTATCATGGAAAATGTTCCAATGCGCTTTCCTTGCTGGAACCAGCTCAGTTTGTTGCTTCTCATGTGATTGAATTCCCTAAACATTTTCATCCTTAGGCAATTGTTGCTTTTCATTATAATGAATCTTTCTATGTGTATAGTTTCTTTCTTCTGACAGCTTTGGCTTCCGAGTGCTTCCTTTTATCGTACGATTTTTCTATACTTTTAATTCTAAGTTCAGCTATTACTAGCTGGTCACCTGCAAGCTAGTTATCCGTGTCAATTGTCTACTTAAGGTAGGCCCAGATTATCATGACAAAAAGCTAGACCTAAAGTAACTTTAGTAAAGTAGGTTAATCTAAATTTGCCGTAACCAATACCTCCGATGGTATTTCAATTCAGCAATGCAATATTTTACAACTTGTCGGAGTGGAAACCTGATATGTAATATAAAATGCAGGAGGTGAAATGTAGTCAGCTATAGTCACTACGCACTATCGAAACTGCAACTTGCCTTAGTGTTGCACCCTTCTCCGAGTAATACTAGCTGATTAAACTTCAAGTTTCGCACTTTGTCCATACGAAGGCATTTGAAATACCTTGAATAATATAGGGGAAAAAATTGCTAGAAATAATGAACATTGCAATATCCATTCTTATTTAAATTCAAATACTGCTTTAACACGTATGATGGGTGTTACTCTTTTTTCCGACTTATTTATCCAAAACCGATTGTCCTTATAAATCGAGATTAAACCGAAGAGGTAGCCAGCGACAAAATGTGGGCAAAAATAATAATAGTTACTGCTTTTCTAGCGGGATAGAGACCTGAAATTAATTATTTTTTTTAGGATTTTATTTGGAGGTTTCGCTTTCTTACTTGTTGGCATTTATAAATAGATCACTTGTTATGTTTAGAATAAAAAAATGACAATACGTAGAAAATTTCAATTCAGTCAAAAGTAAATTTGATTCACGTTAAAAAGGAATTAATCTTTCTTGAAAACACAAAACACGGGTGGTAAGTTGATATCTGGAATTTAAGATACGTTTTCCAATAGTGGTCTATTGCAGGAGGGGAATTAAAGTGATGTTTTGTAATGTGGTAATGATTTGAAACTGAAACGATGGTTTCCAAAATCGGATACAACTTCAAGCCATTATTGGAAAATATTTTTCATGCATGGCTCTTATACATGTTCTCACTGTGTTTCACAGTGTATCAGCTTAATTACAAACTTTATGTAATTATCTTGAAGACATTAGCCTCATCTTCTCACTCCCCTAGATGCCCAGTGAGTGGCGTGTGCAGCAGCGGATGACATTAGAATGAATCATGAAATGTTCCTGAATTGCATAATCATTATCATTATATGAGACAGTCATAACCATAATATGGCAGATGTTTTGACATGGAGTTATTGGAAAACCGGAAAACAAACTAATACTCAAATCAAATTCTAAAATCAAACTAATACAGAAGCTTTTGAAGGACATGCATCGATTTGAAAGAGTGAAAAATACACAAGTATTTCACACGTTAACCAAACATTGTCCGCACAGGGCTCTTCCGAGAGGACACATTTCCGACCTATACTTTCCCCACAGGATATTCCATAGAAGTTCTCAGTTGGAGACTGTCCAAAGAGCAAATGCAAAGTACGGGAAATATTCGTCTGGAAACTGTATGCCAGCAATCTATTCCTGGAGAAGTGTCCGTCTCAAAAGTGTTCAGTCGAAGAAATGTTAAAGAATCATTTTTTACTGTATGTCGTCGTTCTCAGTGTAATTTTTTATGGGTAATTGGTTTCCGTCTACATAATAAATCAATTTATTACACTGTGTCGCACTCTGAGTTATGATCGTAAATCGCTAGTGGAGTTTCTTGAGACATGTTGTCAGCAAGACTCCTCAAACCTCAAGGACTTTCCGAAGGACCCTTGCAGACTGAGATAAGGTAGTTTTCTGGAGTTCGACTATTCTATCAAAATTATTATTATTGTTATGATTATTATCATTTATATACATACATTTGTCAATCAGTTTAATCAGGCATTTAAATTTTGGTAATAATTTAAAAAGGAAATGAATTTTGTAGTCCGTACAAAATAATAAAAAACACTTTAAACTATGCTATGAAAATATACTGATATTGTTTAATTTGTCTCCTACAATATTTGATAAGAACATGCCAAAATATGTCATGATAAATCACTAGCCAGACAGAGATACATTGAGGTCAGGAATGATATTTGTAATAAATATCCTTATACGTATGTGTGTATGTCCGTGATTATATTTGACCTGGATGGATAGCTGTTAGTATAATACTTTGAATCACTTGACGATAATGGTTTTGCCTTAAATTTTAATACATCAAAAAGTAATTTCCCAGATATTCATTTTGACCATATCATAATAATAACTTGCTACGGATTTATTTCTATAAAAATGAAAAGAAACGTAACATAATTGATATTAGTTAGTCACTGGTATGCATATTACATATTATTTGTTGTTAAAGAAACGAAAAAACCCGCTTAGTTTAACACAATTCACCTACCTCAATTATAGTTTCATTTGTCGATCAACAACACTGGATATAGGGCGGCCAACCTGTTTCTTCATTAAACGTGATGAACTACTGTGTTTGTTCATTTTTGCTACCAGGAAGGTGGAAGAGAGATGCAATGTGCAATATAATGATTACAACCTTTGCATAAAAAGCCCAATACCTCGTACATCCTTACGGTGAAATGAGCTCTCACTTTGATAAAATATAGCTTCGTTATCGATAAAGGCAAACGGACCAGACAGGGTCACCTTTAAGATGGTGACAATAAATAAATTATTACCCAGATTGCTTTTCGCCTTAGTCCTTTGCCGAATGATAGGTACATCTAATATGATATTGATTTGTGCTACTTTTTGCCATCAACTATATATGGGTAGGTGTTATACCTATTATTATTATTACTCGAAAACCAAGTGGGATATAGGCCAAACTTTTATGTAAAAGGTAAATGGTTCATGCTAGACAAAAAGATGTCAAGGTCATAAGGAAAAGAAGTAAAATGAATAGGGGAAGGAGACCTAATCCTGGTAAAAAAGCTGTTGACATGGTAGTCCCTTGTTGCCTTTGTTATGTCCACATTAAAATGAAACAAAGACTGAGTTATTAGTGAATCTTGTTCAAATAAGTGGCTGAGAAACTAGCTTAACCAACTGTGCAAGGGACTTACCAAATATTATTTGGAGAAAAGAATCACAAAAGAAACATATTCACTGTAAATGTTTTAAGAGAAGATAGACAACCCAGTTCCAAGATTTTGAAAAACTCGCTTCTGGGTTCATTAGTTTGTTGATAGTTAAGGTAACATAAAAATGTATCATTATATGAATATAAATTATATAGTAATTTACAACAAGACAGTATAACCTTACAGTGTATCACCAGGCTTTCAAAATGGGTCCAGGTTTGGCGGGTATTTTTGTAGTTTTTTATATAATTATCAAATTATATAAATCAACAAAAAACGTTGATGTCCTTACCGATTTGCGGGGGACGCGTTTGAGTATTAACATAAACAGCCTTATAATAAGTGTAAGAAAATTTCGCCTATCGGCATTCTCTCAATTTTGGGATTCTGCAAGGCGAGTGTGCTATCAGAAAAGCTATAAAATAAATAAAAATATTTTCTGGATTGTCAAATATTTATTACCCAAAAAGCTCTCGCCACCACCAAATGTAGCTATTACGGTACGTAAAACAAAGGACTTTTGGTCCTTTACCAGAAATATTTATACGTTTAATAATAAATTTTAAGTTGAGGAGGAATTTTGCAAATCTATTAAGAGAACTAAGTAACTGGATAACAAGCAGGTCTACCAGAGATTCGCCCTTGTATATGAATGCTTCGAAAATTGGTAAAACAAACCTACTTTTATGAGATTGGATTTTGATGTCAATGCAGCTTACATGCTATTTGAAACCCTCGAAAATTTCATTGAGAAGGAGAGTGTGGATTTCGAGGATCAGATAGATCAATCGTATATACAACGAGCAGAAGCATTTATTTAGTTTCAATCTTTAAACCATTATTTTTAATTCTTAAATCTATTAAAAACCTCTGCTTTTTAATTTAATTGAAATGCTTTTGAAATAGATATTTTCACTCGTCTTTTAGTGCTTGTCTTTATTACAGTACTAATTTTTTCTTTCTTTATTTTCGCTGTATATTTGATTAAGATTTAGCATGTCCTGCCCTAGGTTTTACCTATTTTCCTGATAAAAATACATTCGTTCAGATATCCATTATCCTATTTTCCCCATAGTTTCAGGTTTTGTACAGAAAAAATTATAACTACGTTTATATCTACATTTAATTTTATTTACACATTTTATTTGATATTTTATAAACGTATTTGTATTTATAGAATTCGAAGTTTGTTTGTATGTTTGTAAGGTCCCAACGGAATCGCATACCAGTCAAAGTAGAAAGCTCGTATTTGGTGTCGGGGAACTTGCGCTGAACACGGGCTATTTAGTTTTTCGATATGATCACTGGGATGGCTAACAGGGCAAAAAAGGAGTCATGTGAGCATCTTATCAACGATAGAGACTAACAACCTAAAGATAAATTAAACCAGGCGACGTAAAACGCTAAGCATGGTGTTGTGTTATTTTGCAGCCCTGCACTTGACATTGGCTTTGACATTTGAAGATAATAATTTAAGATTTGGCTACTAAGGGGATCGTCAGAGTTTTAAAAAAAGCTAAAGTAAGCAGTTTATCAGAGATAGAGACCTATAAGTCAAACATAAATGTAAAATGGCAAAGTAGAAAGCACTAATTTGATGTCAGTGTGCTTTGCAGCCCTGTTTCAAATGTGGGGTATAAAATATTCAATATCACTCTGTTGATAGCCATCAAGGCTAAAGTGGTGGTCGCATTTTCCCATTCTCAATTTATAAAATTACAATCTAAATATGAATTCAATGTAACTTAAATTTTCGTTTAGCTTACTTGGACCTCTTTACTAAACAGTCTATGTTATTTGACCGCATGACCACTGGAGTGGTCAGGAGGGCCAAAAAGGTCGTCACGTGGGTCCATTCTGTAAGACAAAGGCTATGTTATATATCAATAGGACTACTGGGGCGGTTATGAGACACTTCTCAAGGGTAGAGAACCAAAATCAAAAAACAAATTTAACAAAAAGTTGCTTAGCGAAACCAAAATTATTTGGAAGGAGTCTAATTTTCATTTCTTTTTAACATATCTATTGTGTAACAATAATTTAAGGTCATTTTAAGCACTCAGTCACATCCCCAAGACAGCACAGGTTATTTTTGCTGGTAACTTAAAAATGGAGAACAAAATTTATACTATTTTTACGTATCCGCTGTTTGAATTAATAATGAATATAACTGTTTAAAAATATCCAAATTTCCATCCAAATTTTCCAAATATTATGCATTTAAATAAGACAGAAAAGAATATTTGGTTAATCAGTCAAGAAAACGGTAGGTTAAGTATAAGTATCGGTCAATGTATATCTCAGAGCATAAAACTGAAAGCAAAGGGGGAGACAACTTATTTCCCATTAAGTGACTATATTTATTTTCACTGTTATCGCTTAACTAGTTGGTTTTAATTTGTGAATTTTGTCAGTATGCTTCTACAATATTGATCACTTTATAAAATTTATGGACATAACACATGATTTCTACCTACACTATATTTAAACAAACAATCGAAAATAATAGAGTTCTTCTGTTACCATTTACAGTGCTCAATGGAAATCCAGAGGGAATATACAAGGTAAAAGAGAAAACTTGTGTATACACAAGTTTTGAGTTTTCTCTTTTACCTTGTATACCTACACTATATAATGATTTTGGAATACATATTATATATATATATATATATATATATATATATATATATATATCTGTGTGTATGTGTGTGTGTATGTTGTGCAACAATAAAATTGCTGTTCCTGGTTAGAGGAAAGAAAACTGATCTTTTTGAGAGAGAATTGCTGAATTTCAACTTCTACGGAAGGTATTTTGCATAGTATATTTATACAAATTTATACAAACCATTGCTCCCTTGAACATATTGCCCATTACAGATCAAGGTCCTCCGATTACAACCTGAGAGAACTGATTGAATCTTCTCGTTCCTGGATATGTAATTGGTGCTGCAAGATATCATGATAATCATTCTATTTTTTTAACTTTCTTTTTTTAACAGGATACAAACTGATAGGAACGTTTGTACACGATGCTATTAAGTCTTTTGCAAACCCGTGAGGCCAGCAAAATAGCAAAGCTACGAAGAGATTCCAGATTTGACTCCCCAAACGGTATGTTTCCGGTGTATTATAAAAAGTCATTAGTTAGCGTTAATGAACATCATCTCTTGCAATCCTCACAAGACTCGATCAGAGAATTGAATAACAGGTTTAATTAAAAGAAGAAAATTATAGTCTTTGTAAACTGTCTGTAAATAATCATTCAACGACAAACTAGATATATGAAAAATAATATTTATAATTAGGACGAATATACGTTGTGGAAAACTCCTCAAATGAACGTGTTAATCCAGCAGAAATGTTAAGTCACAAAACAGTATGGCTGAGGTAACACTTAGCTTTAACAGTTGGTTAATTAAGTGACCATGTTGGTATTAAGGCCTTGGCTTGACATTAAGCTTTTGGGATATATTTTCTTAATCTTCTACTTTGACATAAATTATGGTATACGTGCACAGTGTAACCTATTGGTTGAAACGTAGCCTGTTCTAATTTATTGCCGTTTTAATAGGGTGAAGCTCTTAACTGGGGATGCTAATATATTTTAGAAGTGTAGGTAAAAACACTATAACTCCAAGAATGATATTTTTACTTAATTCTGAATTCTTATTGCATTCCTTGAACGCAAAACGTGATGTAAGGGTATAGGTTCTTCCAACTTTCTGATTCGTTTACTTGCGATTTCACTAATTAATCAAAGCAGGACGGGGGGGGGGTGGGGGCTAAAAATTAACTTATAAAAAGAGGTAAATTCTTAGTAATGAGTAAAATTTCCTCCTGGTAAATTTTTATTAATAAAAAAGTTACTTTACGTTTCAGTGGGTACTAGTATTCATCGACAATGACATTTTCTATGAGTTTCAGAAAATCTGGCCCCAGGCTCATCTCCTGACCATACCACAAATGACTGATATTTTTTTGAGAGGAAATAAGACAGGGAAGACTTGGCCAAGTCTACCCTGTGAGAATAGAAAATGTTTAATGTTTGATATGGGGTTTTAAACGTCCAGCAAAGGTCACAATGTTAAATATGTTACCTAATAACCCTTGGCTATAATCTTGTATTATATACGCTCCACAAAGGTAACAATTTCAACATTGTTTTGGGATATTTAATATCCTTCTTTAGTAGTATTTCTCAGTTGTGTTCCGCCTTCAGCCGCCAAACTAAAACATTCACTCCGTTTCAAATCACTTATAGGATNGCTAAAAATTAACTTATAAAAAGAGGTAAATTCTTAGTAATGAGTAAAATTTCCTCCTGGTAAATTTTTATTAATAAAAAAAGTTACTTTACGTTTCAGTGGGTACTAGTATTCATCGACAATGACATTTTCTATGAGTTTCAGAAAATCTGGCCCCAGGCTCATCTCCTGACCATACCACAAATGACTGATATTTTTTTGAGAGGAAATAAGACAGGGAAGACTTGGCCAAGTCTACCCTGTGAGAATAGAAAATGTTTAATGTTTGATATGGGGTTTTAAACGTCCAGCAAAGGTCACAATGTTAAATATGTTACCTAATAACCCTTGGCTATAATCTTGTATTATATACGCTCCACAAAGGTAACAATTTCAACATTGTTTTGGGATATTTAATATCCTTCTTTAGTAGTATTTCTCAGTTGTGTTCCGCCTTCAGCCGCCAAACTAAAACATTCACTCCGTTTCAAATCACTTATAGGATTTAGAATGACGGTTTGAGGATACCTCAAACACCACCATACAATGGTCGAGGTCTATATTTTGGGGTCTAACAAAGTGAACCATTAAACTATGAATCTTTGGCTTTTATGGCTTGCCACAAAAGAGCCATTGAACCTGCAGATCAAAAAAACAGCCACATCAGAAGAGGCGAGATTATCTTGTGAAGACGTTTGGCTCATTAGCTTTTTTGGAAACAGGATAACTTTCAATTGACGTCTCCAAGTACATAACTAACTACTCAGTAACATCTTAGGTTCAACTAGGGCACAATCTTATGATTCCTTAATTGAGTGGTAAAATTATTATGAAAGGTAAACCTGCAGGCAGAAGTTTTGAGGCTCAGGGTTTTTGACTAAGAGCAAGGCGTCTTTAGAAGAATACTTTTATTCTAATTACTCTCACACCACCATGACGTTGGGATGTTTCACAGACGATAAAAAAATTGTTTAGAAATAAAATAGCAAAATATGGTAGAAAACAGTAACATCATTTCAGAAACATAAGCACCAAAAATGTTAACGTAACCTAAGAATACCACAAGGCAAATATCCACTTCGCCTTGAAAAATAAAAAGTACAAAAAAATATTTGCTTCTAAGTGAAAAACAAGCGCAATGGCTTAATCGACACAAAAAGGACTAGAATGTTCGACATTTGATTCCTGTCACAAAATTTAACCCTTGTGATCAACCTTATATGAAAGTGCTGGCTAAAGTTACCTTTTTGGCTGTTTTGAGTTCATTAACGTCACAGTGGAAAACGGATATTTATGTAATATCTTGACTCTTATGTCATGAGGCGAACTTCTAAATATACGTGTGTGTGTGTGTGTGTGTGTGTGTGTGTGTGTGTGTGTGTGTGTGTGTGTGTCTCTCTCTCTCTCTCTCTCTCTCTCTCTCTCTCTCTCTCTGTGTGTGTGTGTGTTCCTCTCTCTCTCTCTTTCTCTCTCTCTCTCTTTCTCTCTCTCTCTCTCTCTCTC